>CAUHTR010004680.1:0-34298 GCA_959609185.1 Schmidtea polychroa | reverse complement strand
TTTACTTTAATTTACGAGCATAAATAAGATACAGATATTTTAAACCGGTTTCTTGTAATTTTATTCCGTTAATTTATAAAATTTTAAACAAAACACGTTTTATATTATACCCAATAGGATTTATTTGCATAATGATAATTTATATTTTTGAAATGATAAATTTGTTTATTTGCTATTTTGTTGTTAATTGATTTACACGATTCTCATGATCCAATAAATTTGCCTCACTAGAATCTAGTGACTAGATGACGTTTTAACCAGAAGAAGAATTGTCATAAAACAGATGTACTATGCTAGATAATGAAAACTATTATTTTCTAAAAAGTTAATAAATTTGGGCAAAGGTTGAAACAAACTAAATCACTTGAAAAAGCCGAAAATTCGTGAATATCAAAAAAACATTGATATATTTACTGATTCATGGTCAAGTTTTTTTATAAATACAATGTCATTTGAAAAGAAATCAGTGGTGAAAATTCAAAAAAGTTCTTATAATTTTATATTTTACCAGGAATTTTTTTTACTAAAATTTAGTTTAAACATATTTGGAATACGATTTATAGAGCTTTTAATTGCAAACCTATACTATTGATATTATTATTATTTTTTGTTTTAATGAAGTGGCAAAAAGTGGCCGATATTTTGAATTTTTGTTTTAATATTCAAATTTGTCTAGCAATTTTGTATTTGTAGGTAGTGTTAGATTGCGAGGTTCGAATGTTGACAGTATTGATAGTATTGATAGAAATATTAAAACAACAAACAAGAACATCAAACATTTCATTTTACAATCATTTTATTATTTTAAATTATATAATTATATATTAATTATTTTTACAATTATTATTCACATAAGATGCTGTCCATAATGATAAGCAAGTTCAGTCGTTTTTGTGTCATTGAATTTTTCAGTACTTTTAACTCCGAAAAAATTCGATCACCAGTAGTGTTCGTGATCATGAGTTACCTATAAATTCTTAACGTTGCCATAAAATTTGGAAACATTGATTGGAACTGCTTCACCAACACATTTTAACTGTAATATGAAATACTTGAAATAAACCATTTCATCTGCAAACTCCAACGCAATGTCTTCAGGATAATTTTCCCTAAATCTTGGTGTAGGTTTTATAATTTTGGTGGCAGTCTTTGGTGGGAACTTAAAAAGGAACCCAAAGAGACACAAATAGAGAATGTCGTCTGTTTTCATTAGTGTATTCTGCATCTATTGATCCGGTCTAGGAATACAGAACAGAAGCCTTTCATGATGACATTTCCCTTCTTTGATAGGTCAATTATCAAACACATGGTCTCGTGTTTTGCATCTGTCTTATTCACATTTACATCGATGACCAGTAAATCCACCTGAAAACTACTGGAACAGTGAGAATAGTGGCATTGGCTCTTGCACTCAACCTTAAAACCTTTAAAATTAATATAGAATTTTGATGGCGTTCACGAGAGGCGTCCTAAAGATATTCGAGCATAACCGCTCAACAGTGGGTTGATACGGAGAAAGGTTGTATAAAGCTTACACAAGCCCAAATAAGGAAATTGCACTTTCACCGTGAATTTTCATTCACTACGAATAATTCTTCCAATCTGAAAATCAATTTGAAAATTGAGTTCAATCTTTATGTGTTTCACCAAATAGGACACATGGAAAACAATACATATTTCCTCTGCACATGAGCCACTTTCTTTCGATTTGTTCAACATTTACATATTTCCGAAAAATCATGGAAAGTTTAAAACTCTTAGTTGGTAGATAACTTTTTATAGTTTTACAATCATTATTCTATCAATACATATATTCTCACTGACTGACTCAATGACTATAGAACGCATTTTATTCTAACGCCACCTATTGAATACAAATTTAAAATTTATTTAGTCAATACGCGCGAGTAAACATTTGAGTTTTTACTTTCAACTGATTCCTTAGTTTCTTTATAAGCATAGGCTCTTGTGCCTACAAAAATCTAGTTCAATTATAATTAGCCTACCAATGTTTTTTTCAATTTTATTTGTATTTTCTTTCAATCAGTATCAATTCAATATTATTTCAAACCGTGTCGCAGGCCATTTAAATGCCAATAGGCCGGTGACTATTTAGTAATTCGGCACTGCTTACAGGTAGAATTGAACAACATAATGACTGGTAATTAGGTTAACCCATTTATAGCCAGTGTTTTCAAATGGGAACAATTAGAAATAATTGTATATTTTACAGAATATTTTCAAATGGACGCCAAAATATGACTTTGTCATAATTAGTAATATTTTTGTTTCAAATTTTTAAGTCTTAAATTATTAAAAAATTTAAAACTTGACTTTTGAATACTTATTTCGCTGTACATATTAACCACAACATTTTTTATTGTTTCATTCTGCAAATTTACAGAAACATTTAAATATTCTGCTAATTCACCTTTATTTATTGTAATTTATAGCTTTTTTAGCATTCTTACAGTTATTGCTTTATTTATGGTTCTAATACAAATTTTATTAAAACATAGTATAAAAACATTATATATAAAAATCTGTAAACACAATATCTCATTAAAAAGTATTTCGAAGAAAAGTTTATTTTTAAAGTATTTTCAATATTTTATTAATAACATTTGAAATATTAAGACGTGATATAAAGATTTTAAGAATTGTCAATGAAATAAAAAAAAAGATATACAGTCAGCCATCTCTGTGTCAAAATTGCAAGTGATCAACTTTTTATTATGAATTAGTGAATTTATTTTAATAAAATTTATGTAAATCACCGTAATACAAAAGAAATATAATAAAATATCCTATTTTGAAAAAGTAGATATTGGCAAGATATTATATTCTCATTGTTTAAATTAAGTTAACTCGAGCAACTTCTAGTTTTATGTTTTTCATTTATCAAAACAAAAATACTTAATTTTTTATATTAAACAATTACGAAGTGTTAATAAAATAACAAATAGTATTTGTTATTTTATTAACACTTCGTAATTGTTTAATATAAAAAATTAAGTATTTTTGTTTTGATAAATGAAAAACATAAAACTAGAAGTTGCTCGAGTTAACTTAATTTAAACAATGAGAATATAATATCTTGCCAATATCTACTTTTTCAAAATAGGATATTTTATTATATTTCTTTTGTATTACGGTGATTTACATAAATTTTATTAAAATAAATTCACTAATTCATAATAAAAAGTTGATCACTTGCAATTTTGACACAGAGATGGCTGACTGTATATCTTTTTTTTTATTTCATTGACAATTCTTAAAATCTTTTTATTTCTCTATGTTCATTTGCATTAGCATTTGTTAACGAAAATCTTCATAAATTATTCATAAACAACTATAAACTTTGAATCTAAATAATGAAAGGAAGTGAGAGAAAATCTAGTTAAGTATTTTAAGTCAATGTGTCAATGACAATCACATATTTCTAGTAAATGATTTTTATTTTTAGACAATTCTATTTTTGCTAATTTCCGAATCGTGAGAAATTATTTAATTAACAAGTTCAAATGTTTGTTATTTGTAATTTCATTAAACTTGGAATCCAAAGTATAACTAATTATTTTTGACTAAGTTTGCATGTAAATTAAATTAATTATATCATTTTCGTTGACGACAAATTCCATGTATCTTAAATTTAAAATCATCGTTCATATAATATTTCTTGATTTAATATTTCAATATATATTTCTACTTATGTATTATTAATATCATATTAAAATGACATTTATGTTTATTGAGTTTCATATGATTGACATTATTCCTTGATTTTGGTTTTCTAAATTCCCATTAATAGTAAATTATATTAAAATATAGAATATTTTCAAAATTAAGTTAAATTTAAGTATTCTAGTTTTTTAATAGAATATCTTAACATTGGAATTTTGTAAAAACTAATTGTTAAATAAGCTTCTATATTGTTAACACTCAGTACCACGAAAAACAGGCCGTCCTGAACATGCTGTTGGCAGATACATTTACCCGCAAGTTTAAAACATATTTCAATATATATTTCTACTTATGTATTATTAATATCATATTAAAATGACATTTATGTTTATTGAGTTTCATATGATTGACATTATTCCTTGATTTTGGATTTCTAAATTCCCATTAATAGTAAATTATATTAAAATATAGAATATTTTCAAAATTAAGTTAAATTTAAGTATTCTAGTTTTTAATAGAATATCTTAACATTGGAATTTTGTAAAAACTAATTGTTAAATAAGCTTCTATATTGCTAACTCTCATTGCCACGGAAAACAGGTCTTCCTGGCAGACACATTTACCCGGCAAGTTTAATTAATTTTTATAAAAGCCCTTATCAAACAAATAAATTGGACAAAGACTACGTAAAAAATACGTTGTTGGAAACATTTTAAATGATTAATGTATTTTCAATATTGTTGCTGTCGGGCCACCAAAGCACTGTCAGTCATTTATGACGGACATGATACTGAGAAAGTTAATTGACTTGTCGAGTTTCTAAAATACAGACAGCTTTTAATGTAGTTAATTTTTTTGTCGATATCCAATATATACTGTTCCATAGTCGTAGGCAATTGGGAATCATATATTTTCGAATTTTAGAAGATGCACAAGAAGTTATTATTGTAAATTAAACTTGAAATTAACTGGCAAAACGTTTATATTAAAAGGAAAGTCGAATAAATAAAATCGAATAAATAATGTAATAATTAAAACTTCAAATAAGAATGGAATATAAATTTTTTTGATGATAAATAAGAAAAATAACTTCAATTTTTCGAATTATGAAACTTTACTGTTTCTGGAAGATATGGTAAGGAGTTTTACTACTTGTTCAACTAATAATCTTTTCAAAAATTGACTTTCATATTTGATTAAATCTTTTTTGGATTTTGTTCCATATACAGAAATTTGGTTGATAATAGTGATTCATTTTGAAAAGATAAAGAATTCAGAAACTTAGCAAACAAATTTCCACATATTGATACTCAATGCTCTTGAATTTAGATCCTTGTCAGATACGATGAATTTTAAGTTTAAACTCAAAAGGAATAAATAAAATTTCAATTGGAAATATTGTAACTAAATTAGCGATTTCTTGAAAATGTTCAATTCAATGGATTTAATGAAAATTTTAATGAAAGAAAATCATAGAAAATCCAAAAAAATGATTTAAAAAGTAATGAAGACAAAAATTAAAAAAAATAATATTACGCTATTTCATACTAATCCTGAAAAACATTTAATGATTAAATGAAAATTAAGTAAATTTTCTGTGTCTCACAAAATTTATGAAATTATACTATGAGTAACAGTAATTATTACAAAGCCCAAGATTGTTAAAAAATATTCACATTAAATTAAAATTCAAGAAGATTTCTGGTCAAATACTGTACAAATATTGTTAATATCTGTTATTATTATTGTGTTATTTAAATTGATATTAGAATTTATTATGTAATTCGAATATTTTTCCCATCTCTAGAGTTCCTGCTTGTATTATGTCAACAAAATATTATTAATAAACCAAACATCTATTGACAAATTGCAAAATGAATTTTGTTCTCAGATTTATTTCGAAAGAAACCATACATTTTCTTTACAGTCATCAAAAAATATATCTCACAGTATTATTTTTATTTTACCCGAAGAACAAGATTTATTTCTTGAACAAGGTGAGATTTTAATCTGCAAATTATTATTTTTAATTTTTAATATTTTCTTAAATATCAATAACTAAATATCGAATCAAATATCATTTGACACCTTAACATTGGAATTTAACAAATTGAAATAAATATCATAGGTCGCGTTTATATTTATATCATAAATCACTAGATAATATGTTGTGGAAGGTTCATTGTTGCGCAGTTGTTCCAGAAGATATATATTTAAATTTCGATTAACATGGTGACAAGGAGTAAATATATCAATAAAAGTTCTGAGAGTAAATCAATGATTAAAAGCACACACTCTAAAAACCAAATAATATGCATATGTAACATATGCACATAAAAAAAATCCAATTGTAAATCCAAATTCATAAAAATGTACAATATACACATACAATCGATTATTACCTCACATGAAATTATTGTATGATCTCTTTGTTTACAGCCTCTAGGATCCAATACTTGTAAATATTAATGAGTGGCATGAAGTTCATCGAAAAAGTAGATAACAAGATTGAAGCGTTGTAACTTGAAATATTTATTTTTGTTATTGGTATTTGATTCTGTAAATTTTGTAAACACGCGCATGGCTCTCCACTTGGCCGCCAAATTTAATAGTGTTACTAATTGTGTTACGTAATAGTTTACAATTATATTACGTATACATACCTTCACTGTGTACCCATATAGACATTTCCCCTAAGACTAGTGAAAAGAAGAGTCGGAAGTCACTTTTATTGGAAAAAAAGTTAGAAATGATTCACTTACACATGACCAAGACATTTCGAATGCTGAGATCATCGTCCTCGTTTATATCAATATTACATTCCACGTTTTTCTTAATAAAACTGTCCATTATAGGCAAATGCAATGCGTGGTTGTGGCACAGCTGGCTAACAGAATTTATCATCAATTATGTCAAGCAATTATCTCAATACTGAATAAATTTAATTTTTGTTCCATCAATAATTTAATTTTATCAGCTTCTCCTTTGCCTTTAATTTCACATAAACCAAGAATATATGAATTACATATTTTAATATTTTTCAAATCAACGACATGAACAGTAATATTCATATAACGAATGACGTTACAATCAGTCCATTCGTCGACTGTTATAGAGAACTTTCTATTTTCCTTTTTATAAGTTGAAAATAATTCATGCAATTCTTTACATTTTACTTCAAAAAACGATTAATATAAGAAACCACTGTTGTAATGCTACTTGGCATTTTATATCCTCTGGAATTCACATATTCATTAATTGCCTTTGAGTGGATCATACTATTGAGTGACATTCCATATACTGCTGCTACTCTCGTTAATATTTCATCTAAAGATTCCTTTTAAATAATTCGATATACAATTATTTGATCCAAATTGCAATTTAATCTTTTTTCCTACTTTATTCGGTGCTGATTCTTCTCCATTTTTCTGAAGTTCATTATATGGAAATTTCTCATGATTTATCATGCTCATTGTTATTGAACCCTTGCAGCTTATTGTTTTGGAACATGCGTTACAAATTGCTTCCGAGGAACTTTTAGAATCCTTTTTAAAATGTTTCCAAATATCTGATCGCTTTGACAAAAGATTTTAAAGCGACATCAAAATTCTTTTTATAGACATAAGTGATGTTCAATAATTAATGTTTATTAATTATAGTTGTTTTAATAATAGAAAGGACACGTTAGATTTTAAATATTTAAATATACTTTATTTGTTATTATGATTTGTGAAGAAATTATAACTGGCGACCACGCCGAGAAAATCGAGCCGATTCACGTAGTGACAAGAAATCAGCATAGGAAGATGGTTATGGAATCTTTGCCTAAACAGGCAAAAGACATTTTAAATTTTAATATCAGAAGATTCGAGGGCCAAAAAACGATAGAAACAGAGAAATGGCTCAAGGATATTGAAGATAGGATGATCCTTAATGATCTAAATTTAGTAAGTATTTTGACTTGTTAGCGGTCAGAAGAGGCATCTATTCTATGGAAAGAATTTAAAGACATCTCCACAACAAATGAAAAGCTCGTGAATGGTTTAATGACACATTTACAAAAAAGAAGTCCATTATGGATAAGATTTGTGACTTATCATCAGTGAAACAAAATTATGATGAAAGATTCGTTACACTCGAGATACGAGTGAAGAAACTCGTTGACGAGGTTTTCGACTGTGGAATTTCAAAAGAGAATATTGTTGAAATGATTTTGTGCAACAGAGTTCGGAACGAACGTTTGAAAGAAAATATATCAACGAAGGCCAACATCACGAGAAGAAATCAGAAATTTAGCAAAGGTATATGAGGCACGAGAAGGTTATGATGTAAAAGAACGATTGGACGAAGTTCAGACAGTAGCTAAATCAACATATGCAAACGTTGCTCAAGATAAACAGCAGCATATATTCAAGTCATCAACCAGAAAAAAGTTATCAATATAGAAATGAAAGAAACAAAATACAAATTGATAAGGTGAAATCTGTGGCAGAACGATATAATGAAAGGACAACTATTGATCGTCGACCACCACCGTTAGTTTCAATGAAACATATCGCGAGAAAGGTTTATAATAGATGTTGTGGTTTACCTGAGCCAGCAGAAGAAAGGTTAAGACCTGGTCAATGCTTTTGTTGTGGACAAAATGATCATATGCGATTTGAGTGTCCGTTGAAGGACAAATGCTTAATATGCGGTAAAGAAGGTCATTCATTTAGAAGTTGTAATTTGTTAGCACAATCAAGAAGTAATACTCAAAGACCGGAATGAAGAGTGTATTGTATACACGAAGAAGACGACGATAGATCAGAAGAATTGATAGAACCAGTCATGCATAATGTTGAGAGAAAAAAACCCAAGAAGACCCTGTTGTTTACATTTCGTCAGTAGGGTCGAGACAGTAGATGAGTATAAAAAACGAAATGTTGTAACGAAGGATGTGATGTTTAAGAAGGATTGTGGTGGGTGCAATTTCATTATAATTGCAAGCATTATGATAAGCAAAAGAAAATATTTCTAATATAATTTAATTTTTACAAAACTATAATTACAAATTATTCACACAAATAGAAATCACACTTCAAATTTTAAAATTTACAAGAAACTCGTAAAAAACTAATTTTACTTAAATAAACAAACGCATTTCCTCAAATTTATTTATTCATAAATCATTATAAATTTAAAAAATATAATTTTCACCGATCAACTAAAAATAAATTTAATAGTTCACTACTGATCATAAAAAGTAACAATTATTTATCAAACTCCAAATTTATTCAGATATCCCAATCAAATTATTTGTTCGTTATTTCTTGGATCCATATTTGATTTATGTACTGGTTGGATAACAAATCTATTCGGGTTCATATTATTGTTAGGATTTATTACATTATTTCGCGAATTATAAGCATATGGAATATCTTTGAAAATACGGAACCATTTCAACATCTTGGCTCAATTGGAGAGATTTTTGGGAATTTACATGTTCATGAATTCCACTGCAAGATTCTACACTACTTGGCTGAATTACTTCTGAAACAGCATTACTTTACTGTATTTCCCATATGAAATTGTGGTGATGGGGAATGGATGAAGGTGTTGGTCTATGAAAGCTAAAACTATTAAGAGCCGAATATAGTTGATCTTGATAATAATAACATGGTATCGAATTTTCTTTACTCGTCTGAGATCGATTAATAGAGCCTGATTGATAATAAGGAGTATTAGCTGATTGCATGAATTTTGATTGACTCTTGGAATGAGTTAGAGTAGACTGAGATGTTCCAACTAATGTGATGTTATACGTGATATTTGATTGGTCATAATTGTGTTCTAACTGATCATTATTCGTTAATGATCGCCTATTTAGGCTACGTTCCGTTTTTGCATATAATATATAGAGAGTAAAAATGAAATGATTGTTTGATGTAATTAAAATCAAGATCGGGAGAAAAGAAAAATAATTTCATTAAAAATATTTTTGGAACAATTTATTTCATTTTTTGGCTGTTTAAAATTATTGTGCTCCTATGAATTTTTGCAAAATTAAATTATATTGTAAAATTGAAGTTTCTTTGTATGTAAACTGTCTCAGTTTTATTTGGATTATATAATGATTTGCAAAGACAAAAAGTAAATTTTGTAAAATAGTACACAATTAAATTCTGACGTTTTCTAACATTATTTAAACAATTCTTAATATTATTTAAATAAAACACGTTCCAAGGGATTTAAAAATGAAATTTTATGAAATTTCTTTATGAACCACCCATAAGTTATTTATGAGAAATTTGCATAATACTTAAACACTTGATTGAGTGGATTATTATAAAGAGATCAGTATAATATATTAAATATAATTTCCAAAGGCATTTTTTCATCCGTCGTTAATACGGTTACCAGGTATCCGGTTTTGAACCGGACTAGTCCGTTAATTCAGCTACTTGTCCGGTGGGAATAATATTTTCTAAAAATAAAAAATAATAAAAATAGCATATTTTTATTTTAAAATTTAGTTTTATTTAAATAATAGTATTAAAATTAGTTTTTTAACTTTGTAAATAATTAAATAACATTTAAATTTATAATAATTATGATAATTAACAATTATGCTTGAATTATATGAGCAATACAATTAGAAAAAACAATACAAAAATATGTTTGTAAAAAAGTAATTTATTTATGTTTACATAACAATCCTTTATATTGCACAATTTATATTTTTGGATAAATATATTCTAAAAAGTTGCTTAATTTAGTCTAAGGTTTATTTTAAAATTTTGTCCGGTTACAGTTGCCAGGTATCCGGTTTTGAACCGGACAGTCCGGTATTCTTTAAGGTTTCACCTGGCAACCCTAGTCGTAAATTTAATTTAGTAATAATGGTAGAACCACATATCCTACATAAATTGTTAACAAAAAACAGCGTCTCGTGAAATTTTATTTTATGTCGCTGGATACATTTTCTTATCAATCAATTATAAAAGCAGTTTATGTTTCTTTCAGCCAAATATAAAGGCCCATATTTATGAATACAATTTATTAATTATTTGCTTTTATTTTTTTTAGTTTTTGTCTGTGGTTCAATTGGCTTTATGGAATTTGTTGATCTCAAATTTTTGAAAACTATCATCAGTTGGATTTCTTCAAATGGTTGTTTCAAATTATTGAATGAAGTTGAAAATAAATATACTTTTGGAAAACGAGCTTTATTAGAGGAAGCATATTTAGCAGGTATTTGGTTCATTTTGTGATTTTTGGTATACTTGATAAATAATACTAATAGTTTTATAATCAATTTGTGAGTTTATAATAATTGTAACAGTAGTTTTAGTTTACTAAATATAACTAGATGCAACCTGTGAATATTAATGGAAGTAAAATTATTTGCCTATTTATATTATAATTGCAATAATATATATATCGATAAAAATAATAATGATATCGATTGATGACAGACAAACTCACGTTTTTGAACTATAAAGCGGATATTTTAGTAGCGCTTTTTTGTAATAAATATATTTTATTTATATTTACTTTAAAATATATTTAAAGATTTTAAATCAATTAACTAACAAAAAGAATATTGGAAGGCTTGTCATAGAATCAGAAAATCGATATTTCGGATAAAATCTTTCGTAATTTTGAATATACAAACATCTTTCTTATTCTTTACTAAATCGATAATTCTTGCTTTTCTTTACCAATAGATAATTTTCGTTATTTTTTCTCTTCACGATGTGCTTCTTTTTACAGGTAGGTCTTTATACAGACTGATTTCTTTGTTCGATAATTTATCTGCCTACCCTTGATAAATACAGATATTGTTGCCGTATTTTAATTCCTAAGTTGAAAAATGCAAATTAGCTTCTATGTCTACATAGATTTGAATGACCTCTGTTTGTTTTTGGTTTTTGTTCCCTCTCTTAATCATTATTTTCATCGGCCTCCATTCTAATTCTTCCTATTAATTAATTACTATTTATCCAACAATTGCCCATTTTAATTTTTTAATAATTTTGGTAATACGAAATTGCTATTATTTATTTTTAGTAATTCTTTTGTTTTTATAGTAATTAGATGCTGTGACGTCACGAATTCGTCACCATGTATCATCATATTACTATTCTCGTCTAAATTTAATTAAAATCTGAGAGCCTAACTCGAACAGTAAAATTAAAATTATTTTAAAATAAAATGTAATGGAAATTGAGTTAAAGAAAGTGCATAATTAGATACGAAAAGTACAAAAATGCAAGTTTGTATAAAATTAATAAATTAATTTTTCGATTTTGAAGCTGGAAAGTGGATCAGAGAAAGAAGACATTATTGAAAGTAATTGAATGATTTTGTCGGAAAATGCACTGAAAAGTATAAAAGGTATAAATTTGTGTAAAATGCGAAATACTAATTCATTCATTCATTGAAAGAAAAGTTCGTTGTGTAAACAAGCAAGAAAATAATTAATTCAGATTTTTGAAGGACATTATCAGTGGTAATTAGGACACTCCGAATGACTACTAATTAACTTTTATTTTCAAATGGCAGCTTAGAGATTTGTTAAGCGAATATTGTCTAGAGAATATTTTTGGAAATTTAGCTTAAAACAATTTTGATAGGGATAAGTTTAAGTACATAAAGAGAGACATCACAAATTAGCTTTTTGACTAAAGTATAAAAGAAGAAACTTGAATGTAGGACAGAATTAAGGAACTATAATTATGAAATTAATCAAAGTAAGATCGAAGACATTTTATGAATCTTTGTAAATAAAGAGATTATTATCATAAGCAGGCATTTTGTATATTGTCTGTAATAATAATATATTAATTCTTAATATGTTAATTCTTATTTATTGAACACAGAGTTCGACTTATAATTAACTTACATCAATTTTACAATTAATACCCTTGTTGATTGAACTGCTAACTTAACACAGAGCACATGATATGCTATGTACATCATATAGACATTGGTTACAGATAGCAGTCGATTTGCATAATACGACATTCTAGAGCAAGGGGTTAACAATCAATTTCTTTTGGAACCAACCTAAACCAAATTACGGCGTCTGTGAAGTTTCCAATAAATCATTATTTGAAGCCTAATATTATTCGCTTTTTATAATAACAATATCCACAGTTAGCACATATTCTAATGATAGTTCTTAGTCCTAGTTTTGCAATTGATCGGTCTGAACAGAAAGTCGAATTGAAAGTCAACTGTCGCACAATGGAAATTGAATTGTTGGAAAAATCAATAAGTACAAAATTTTCAGTTTTTAACATTCTCTTCTTTTCAATACCCATTTTTGTGGAATCTTTCTTTTTTCGTTTATTTAAACAGACTTTATTTTTTACTTTGTAAATAATTAAATAACATTTTAATTATAAATAAATTGATATAATTTCAAATTCAAATAATTCAATATAATGTTAGTAAATATAATTAACAATTATGCTTGAATTATATGAGCAATACAATTATAAAAAAACAATACAAAAATATGTTTGTCACTTTGGAAAAATAATTTATTCATTATTACACAACAATTCTTTATATTGCACAATATATATTTTTGGATAAATATATTCTAAAAAGTTGCTAAATTTATTTTAGGTGGGTGTTTGGCACATAAAACATCACTGGGTGTAGCAGTTTTGAGTTTGTATTTGCGTTTGTTTTTTGATCCGACTGTCAATTATTTTTTCAAATCGGAATACCCCATTATCAAGCTACTTCAAAACGAACGACTTCAATTTGAAAGGAGAAACAGTCCTTTAATTATGAATAATCAATTGGCACTATTTGAAATTATTTCAATAGCCAATAAAATGACTTTATCTTGGATTCCATATTTTAATAGAACCGTAAAAAAATCTTTTAAAGTAATACACAGTCCCAATTTCGATTCTTTTATATCTTTATTTTTGTTTTTATTTTTTATTATTGCTATTTTATTATTGAGAAAAAGATTTAGTAATTGTATTAGACGTTTAATAAATCGGATGAAAATATATGTTTTGAATTTATGGTTATGACTTTTATCTTTTTATCAAATTGTTAGGTTCGTTGGGTAAATATTCGAACTATTCTCTACTATTCTGACTCAAATTAATTAATTATAAGCAAGCAGGTAATATAAAATAAATAACGAATATGATTTAAATATTTATTTCAAATAAATATTTTTCTCAAGCTAAACTACTTTTTACACAATAGACCCTGGCTGTCTTACTAAAGAATAGATAACGGTTATCCAAACCGCCCTAAAGAGTGTTTCTACGAATCAAGGCTGGCCCTAAATGCGCCAACACCCCGATATAAGTGTCAAGATAAAGATGAGGGATTAACCGAGTTTTAATCGCGATAGTATCAACCCAGAAATTGGTTATTACTTTAATAATGGAAACGAAACCGCTACAAAAATCGTAAGCTGTCGTTGTAACCCTAATAGCTTAATTTATTAAACAAAATCGTAAAATCTACTAACTCGATTGATAGATATTTCAACAGTTAGTTCCACAATTGCTAATAACCAGAAAATGGTTCCAGGTAGCAAATTACACTTATAAGAATTGTTAATAAATTTCGGTTGATCGTGTAAAATCGATTCTCTCCGATTTGTTTTCTCGGCTATAATTAATATGACTGAATCTGTGTCTAATTCGTTCTTTCTTTTTCTAATAGTCCAATTCGTGTCTTGATTCTAGGCTAGGTAACTATGTGTAATTTTTGTCTACTAAACTAAATTTGTATCGGTATTTATATTAACTTAATCTATTTATAGTAATTGTTTAATAATTTTTAATTACTATTTTTATTTTATTTCTAGTTTTAGTAATTATTAATAGTTTATTTCTATTTAAAGTAATAATTAAATACAAATTATGATTTATTTTCTAAAAACTTCCCTATTGTCTTTCTCCTGGCTCCTAATGAACCCCAACAAAATATTTATAATGATTTCGTTACAAAGGAATATCTTACACTTTTATTATACAATGATTTGTTTATGCATTTAGTAGCAAAGATGGCAATTTATCATTGGAATCGGTGTCCAATTTAATGTATAATAATTTTACGTTTTTTTCTTTTTACTAGGGGAATTTAATACATTATAGTCTCTACTTATTCATTTTACACATTAACCCTCTGACAGCGTTTTTCTTTCAAATTTGATTAAAAAAATGTAAAACATATTGATATTAGTGCGTCGAAATCGGAATCCATAAAATTATCAGCACAGAAAGACAGCTTGAACAAGGAAATCGCAGATTAACAACGTGAGAAAACAAATAAATGCGAGCATGTCCAAATCACAGGATGCGTATAATTAAATTATTTTGTTGGGTTATTGAGTTGGTGATAAATTTAAATGTTACTCTGACTCCAAGCGTGTCTTTAACCGATTCACAAATAACACTTGACAACAGAAATCTTAATTGATAATCACAAATAAACTTTCTCTTTACAATGACAATAAATTCAACATTCTGCTTGGTGACTATACAATGCTTATTATAACACTCGGTGAGGAATATCACTTGTGTATAATACCGGATTAAAAGGTTACAAATTAATCAAACTAATCAAAAGTGGGAAATTTGTCATGTAATTATTAAAAATATAATAAAAATAAAGTTAATTGTGGTCCATAGAAAGAAATAAATACAAAAAGTTAAAATTAATTAGCTAATAGGAAATCCGAGCAGTATGAGAAAACCCGAGTGATCAATCTAAATAGGTAGATGAAACTGAAAGGCAATGAGAAAATTGAATTAGCCGACGGGAGATTAAATTAAGCAGGCTGCAAAAAATAAATAAATTTCATAAACCAATAAGGTCGGCAAGGGGAAACCCGGAGGAAATCTATCAAAATTAATTTGATGAGAAAATAATAAAATTATGAGATGGGTATAAAAGGTACAGTCAAGTAAACAAAGTTGCCAGTTGGTCGAAGAAAGAATATTGATATTGTATTGAAATAAAGTAAAAGTGAATTTTTATTTAGTGCTAACCAAATCATTTTGACTATTAGCATACAAGTTGTGCAAAGAGTAAAAAGAGTTACTTAAAGTGGTGCAATCTGAAATTGTTTCATTAAAGTGTGTAATAAATAAAAGTGTAATTGTGGTAATTTTGATTAAATATTATTGTGTTGGGTTATCCGATTTCCTTAATGAAAGAACACCAAGGAGTCAGACAGTTACACCGACTTACACAAAATACCCAACAATATGATCAAATAAATCATTGAATACCAGAATTCTATCAATTATTGAAAAGGTTAGATTTCAATTAATACACAATTCCTTAACTTTAGTAATTTGACAAATAGTTAATTTATCAAATGACTGTATAAAATTAAACCTTCGCAATCATCGAAAGTCATTTTATAAATAAAGTAAACATTTTAAAGTATTAATATATGCTGACAAAATCACATAACAAGTATGTTTCTCTTTGAATAAATTGTATTGTAAATCGCTATTAACGATTTATAAAGAAGATTTCTGGGAATAAAATGTGTTTAAAAACTTTGAAATCAATCGAAATTTTTGATAAGGAATTTCTAGTAAATAGTTAGTAGAGATTTGTAGTGAGAATGTTCTTACGAATCGAATGAGCTATAAATCTTTGAAATCCATCAAGGAGACTAATAGGAAAGTCAAAAACCCAAGAAATTAAAACGGGATGTTAAAAATCTTTGAATGAGAATCGTTGAAGTGAACCGGTGGCATGCTCCTTTTAGTATTACGTGCTGACATCATACTACTAGTGTCATGCCTAGTGAATAACACAAAGTTCAAATATTGGTGTTCACGAGTTTCGGTTGGCATATGCGTGCGGTTGTAACAGTTTTTTAAATGCGTGTGCTTACAGTTGTAAAGTTTTTGAAAGTGAAAAAATGTCTTCTTTAGATACTGATCATGAAATTAACGCATGTAATCCTTCAAAAAACCATCTAAAAGAAATCATTTAAATGTCGGCGAGAAAAATATTATTTCAAATATTTATGAAGGTAAAATTTTGGAAAATCCCAACTTACTTATTAGTCAAATTATGGATATGTTGAAGATACCTAAGTAATAATTAATAAAGAAATAAATAAAATTACCTGGGGGAAGATCGCCATGACAAATGGGACGATCTATAGAGACTCAGAAAAGAAAACGGAAGTGAAAAGAAATTAAAAATGAGAAAGAGAAAGGAAATAAAAGTTATGAAACAAGAAAATAAAAATCAAGGTCAGTACTAATTAATTAGTACAAAAAGGAAAAGGATTTTTGAAATCAGGGAAAAGGAAAACAACAATATCCTTATCTCGACAGCTTGCGAGTGATAATAGAATTGATGGGAGAAGGCGGCCAAACAAGAAAGGGAAAAGGGAAAAAAAACTTGACAGCATTGTATAGTCACCAAGTAGAGTGTTGAATTTATTGTCAGTGTCAAGTGAAAGTTTATTTGTGATTATCAATAAAGATTTCTGTTGTCAAGTGTTATTTGTGAATTATATAAAGACACGCTTGGAGTCAGAGTAACATTAAATTTCATCACCAACGCAATAACCCAACAGATATAATAGCTACAAAAACGAGAATTTGTAAAAAAACAGTCTTAAAAATTGTTCTAGATTATAAGCAAAATAATGAACTGTGCTCACCAAAAACGAATATGAATCGGAAATCCTATATTATAGATCAAGGGTGGGCACGCATGAGTTCAATGAGAGACATTTTCCGAAAATTTATTTTTTAAAGAGCCACCATAGTGAACTACATATTTTTTTTTATTTCATTAATTTGATTAAAAAAGACTTAAACGCTATTAAAAACAATTATTTCAAAATTTAAGTAACAAACATAAAATATAATAAAAATCCATTAATAAAAAGTAATAAAATTTCTTGAATTAACGAAGACTTTTGGTCAAATCTTTGAAATTTGGTGTATACTTTGTTAAAGCTGTTCGCAGCAATTCTGTAAGATGCTGATTGGTCAACTGTGAACGATATTTCGACTTCACGAACTTCATTGTGGAGTACAAAGATTCACAACAATATGTTGTACCAAAAATTGAAATTAGACGGCAAGCAGCTTGTTTTAAGTGTGGATATTTTGCCTCTGGTACGAGTTTCCAAAATTCAATTATAGAAGTAACTTTATGGTGCATTTGCAAAGCCTGGTCCTCTTTCATATCTAATAACTCCAATTCCCCAACCGCTTTTTTAACAAGTATTACTTCAGAAATTGGAAATCCATCTTCAATAATATCACAAATAAATGGGTTCACAAAAAATGCAAATGTAGATTTAAAACTTTTCAAATCTTCAAACCTACATTTGAAATCCGCTTGCAATTCTTCCAATTTTTCACTGTATTCGTTTACTTTTTCTTCTGTGATATCAATTTTATTAGCTTTTATTCGTGGAAAATGATTAAATATTTTCGACCTAAGATCGTTCACAATATCTATAATATAGATTCTGTCGATAGTTTCGATATAAAAGCGATTCGTTGAAAAATTCAAGAATTTTAAGTTTTATTAATTACACCTTTTCTTAATATATTGTAAGTGTTTTTACCTAGGCTGTGCACAATAATATTGTTAAAATATTGCAATATATTTTTATTACAATACAATATATTGCAATATATTTTTATTACAATACAATATATTGCAATATATTTTGCATCATTTTTTATTTTCATTACCATATTATTGATGGTCAATTTAAGGTTCTAGCCATAAAATATGCAATAAATTGCTTTTTGTACAACATAAGATATTAAAGAGAAACAATATAAACGGTTTAAGGTTTGAGCAATAAAATATTTATTAAAATAAATATAGTTTTAATTTACTATATTATCATTCTTCCTCAAATTCGTATTCATCTTCATCCTTGTCATTATCTTTTTCATTGACCACTAATGCTACTAGAGCCAAATTCCAAAGGGACTTATTTCGATTTAGAAAAAGTAATGTCTCTAAAGTTTGAGGGTGCAAGCTTCTTCTGTAAGGACTAAATACTCTTTTAGCTAAAGAAAAAAGTCTTTCCACTTCACAAGATGTTGGAATTAAAAAGTTAGTATTGATTGTCTCTTGAGGGCCCTCTCTGCAAAAGATAAAGTTTCAAAATGTTCTTGAGAATCACCTTCATTATTATCGACTTTTAATAACAATTTTTTTACTTCTTCTTTTTCTTCAACTGTCAGATAAATCTCCTTTTTTCCTTGAATTTTGATGATTGCGGATTCCAATTGCTTATTATGAATAATTTTTGCATCTTCACCAATGTAGTATGCAAAATTCATTTCTGGATATGAATCTATTATTGATTGAAATAAAACTTCTGATTCATTTATTGTCATGTCGTTTCGTTGGATGGATAGTGTAACCGACTTTTTACATTGTATTTGGTTGTAAAATCAATAGAGCATTTTATTTATATAAAAAAACTTGTGCACTTGTTCTAATTCAACCCTGTCATCAGCGATCACGAGTGCCCTGCGTGAATTTGTTATTGTCCGATGACTGTTGAGCACAGTAAACAGTTGATAGCCTAGCAGAACAGACTCACGGTTTCAAGCGAAAATTTGCTTTTTGGTTTCACTTTGTGTGCTGTGACTGCAAGAATTATTGTAATATACCCGTACTCCAACAACACATTTAAAACAACACCCAGGTAATAAATCCTAATTAAATTAAAAATGACTATTTAATTTATTAGTGGATATTGTCGAAAAACGTAATCAATGAAATATGTTATTGTAAGGAAAATATAACCTTATAATCGATACATTTAATCACATCAAAGNAATTACACCTTTTCTTAATATATTGTAAGTGTTTTTACATTGTATTTGGTTGTAAAATCAATAGTGCATTTTATTTATATAAAAAAACGTGTGCACTTGTTCTAATTCAAACCTGTCATCAGCGATCACGAGTGCCTTGCGTGAATTTGTTATTGTATATTTGTTATATATATGTATCCTGCCCCATTAGAAAATGATTCTTAGCATTAGTTCTGTTGGAAAATATCGTTTTAAATACAAATTCGAATAAAATTTTATATTCATCAACACAATTTTTATGGATAGGATCAGTATAATGAAAAGTTAGCTGTTAACAAAAGATTATTCAAGAACAACATCCAACTTCTTTTACCTCAAGTACCGTTAGACTGAATTCACAATTTTCAAGTGTGAAAAGGTACGTAATGAATGTGTCTGCGTGTTTCAGCAAAATGTATATCTAACATAAGAAATTTTTCAAATCTTTATTAAAAGTAGTCGAAACGTCAGGACCTCTATCAAACCAAAATAAAAGTACTTAATAAGAAAATCGACCCTCGCCGAGTTATTTCCGACAACAATGGTACCCGATTAGTCTGGTATGGGATATGAAAAAATAGGCGCGCCCCCAAAACATTGACTTCTAGATAATCAACAACAAAATAATCAACTTCTAATTCATCTATTGGCGAAAACATCTACTGTCTAAAACATCGAGTCCAAAACATCAACAACAAATACATCGATTGTCAATAAAATCTACTTTTAAAACTTCTAAAACATCGAGTTTTAAAACATCTACAAATTAAAATTAAATTAATTGAGGTTAATTAAACTTTCATCTGATATTAAAATTTGTTGAATTAATTAAATTGATGAAAATATAACGAAAATGTTTCGCGGCACACTGGTTGGGAAGCTATGATATAAACATTTACATTTTGTCTGAGTTTATCCGACAAAGTATTTTGACCCCCGAGGAGTACAGGTCACATGGGGACTGGTCGTACTCAACACACACACACCACGCCCGCACGATTCGTGTAAGTCTTTTTTAGGAAGAAAAGTACACACGAACGGTACTTTAAGATACAACAGAGGAGTATTAAAATTTGTTGAATTAATTAAATTGATGAAAATATAACGAAAAGAGATGGTTTCAAAATTAAACAAATTAAAAAAAATGATGAGAGCATTTAATTAAAAAAGGTTTTTTAAACTCGATGTTTTAGGCGATTGATGTTCTTGCCTTTTATTACTAGATGTTATTGACAGTTGATGTTTTTGACAGTAGACGTTTTAAGGCTAAAAGTAGATCTTTTCACACTCGATGTTTTAAAAATCGATGTACTAGAAGTCGATTTTATGAGGTGACCCGGAAAAAATAAAGCGCCAATGATTAGTTTGCTTTATAAAATGTTTATTATTTCATATCGGACTTTGGGAAAAAAGTAAAAAATTTAAATAATGTAAAGATATACTTTGATTGTGATCAATCACATTCCAGTACATTTCTATAAATAAATATGATATATTTTCAGATAATAAATAAACATCAATTCTTTTATTTTCATTTCTTTTCTTTATTATGGATAAATATTTTGTTTTATACTTATCGATTGTCCTAAGGAAAGAAATGAAGATAACAAAAAATTCAAAAAAAAACCAATGGTGAAAGAGAAAAAGATAAATAAATAAATTTCAAAAATAAGTCCCAGATTTTACTTAATACTATTTTTAGATCACAGAAATAGAAAAAGTCATTTATTTCCGTATTGTGACTGTATGAAATGACAAGCCAATTTTTGATAAATTGTTAAATTACTAATTTGAAAGATGCTTGAGTAGAAATTTTATCAAATTACTTTCCAAATGAGCTCGATCCGATATTCCGTGTCTCGAATTAGGATAAAACTAAACATGTCGTAAATTAATATTAAAAAATTGAACAAAGATGAAAATCACATAAATGGGTCTTGAACGGGACTAGAATAAGGAAAATAATTTGATGTCGAAGGTTTATGAAGCTAGTTATGATGTCAAAGAATTTTTGTAAATATGAATTAGTTTTCAATAATTTGTTTGAAATACTTACATAAATATTGCTACTTCCGCCTACCCAAATGAAAAAGAAAGGCAAAACGTTGATAAAATATTAGATTAAGAATGCCTTCGAAAAAGACAGTAGTGTACTAAAGTTTGAAGTATATATAAGCTAAAAAAGCAAGCGATGTGATATTCTGTGTACCAAGGAAAGTATGCAATAAAGTTTTATCAACAATGTTGTATTCTTACCGGAATGGAAGAGAAATCTTCGCGGCTGCTTCATAGTGCTGATGAAAGCTAAAAGTTAGAAACTAGTATTGAAACTTGCACTGGGTATTACAGAGCTTATGCTGTTTAATTTTTTTGTAAATCATCCGACAAACATTTTTTTAAAAATTTTACTCTATAATATCAAATTTATATTAATTTACAATTTACGTCTCACTTTCTCATCGGCAAAATTATTTATGATGTTCCAATATTCAATATTATACTATTACAATAATTGTACTTAATTTAGAAGATTTTTTTAAATAAAAAAATGTGTTCGTTGTAAGCAGGAAAATCCTATGTTTTTTTCTAAGAACCACTAAAAAGTTTAGTTCATACGAAATATATTTTGTAAATTCTTGGAAAAATTGAACACTGCTTGCAACGGAACTTATAATAATAATAATAATAATAATAATAATAATAATAATAATAATAATAATAATAATAATAATAATAATAATAATAATAATAATAATAATAATAATAATAATAATAATAATAATAATAATAATAATAATAATAATAATAATAATAATAATAATATTAATAATAATAAGTATTATTATTATTATTATTATTATTATTATTATTATTATTATTATTATTATTATTATTATTATTATTATTATTATTATTATTATTATTATTATAAGATGACGCCAATCAAACATTCTTTTCACGATTAATTTCGACCGTTTTCCTGTCATCATCAGGCGGGATATAATAACTCATTATAATAACTCATTAAATTAAGGATTTTAAACAAATTTATTAATTGTCGAACCCATATCTTACGCACGCCCATATCTTACGCAAAAATTTTTTTATTCTACACAAAGAAACAAAAAGCAATAAAAACACCAAAATATTATATAAAAAGCAATTAAATAATGAAATTTAATTATTGTTTTTCTAAATTATCTTTTTCAGCCTATTTTTACAAACCACCATGTGATTTTCTTCATTCAAATCCGATTTTAATCTAAAAGACTCGTTTCCAACTCTTTCTACTATTATCCAACTTCCTTCTTCATAAAAATCTTCCATTTTTCTTTTTCTTGTTTCTGTGTTTGCATCAAAAGATTTCTTAACCAAGACACGCTCTCCAGGATTAAAAGTAATAGAATGATAGTGAACATCTGCATCACTCACCATTCTTCTGGTATATCTGTTTCGATAATTTTGGTCAACCAGGCTTTCTCGAATAATTTCACTATTTGATTCAGCATTAATGCTTTCATTTTCATTGCTATTGCCATTATTATTGGTGTTTAAATCTTTTTGCGTAAGATATGGGCGTGCGTAACATATGGGTTCGACATTAATTATATATAAAAAAATTTTTTATTTTAAAAAATATATATTATTTTTTTTTAAATTTTAACATTTTAAATTTAATTTAATAATTTAAAAATTTTTTATTAATTATTTAATTTAATACAACAATCAATACAGACAATATAAAAAACTTATTTAAAAACACTCAAAACACAAGTATTTACTGAATTCTGCACATTAATTTTCGGATTCAATGATTTTATCAACAACGCCTCACAAATCAGACGTTCCCAATAATTATCGAAATTTTTTAATAAAATTTTAAAATCAGACATACCTATTTTAATCTTACAGCCCTTATTGTGCTCACCAATATGGGTCAAAGCCTTCGGTCTACAATGTTCTCGAGCTCGAATACAGAGATGACGGGAAGTCTCTCCAATGTATGTGGCATTACACCCATTACATGTAAACTGATAAACGAGATCGGAACACAATTCAACCGGAGTTTTTGACTTATTAATAAACATATTGCGTACTTTCCATGAAGTTGACACTATCCTATAATTTAAATTCCCTAACTGCTTTCTTATCTTCACTTTATAATCCTTAAAACCTTCTGAGTACGGCAATACTAACACAAATGTAGGCTCATCATCCTTGCTCACACTATTTAATTTATTTAACTCATCAGACTCACACATCTCAACAAGATCACACCCAGATTTTCTCAAATATGGATCCTTAGGATTTTTAATAAATTTGTCAACAGTCTCTTTCCCCATAATTACTAAAAAAGGATTTTGAATAACCGTTCTTCATTAACAATTCAACCAATATGTCAACACTTTTTACTGAATTTTTAAAAGTAGAAGACAAAAACCATGAACGATAAATCAACCCCTTCACCATATTTCTTTTATACTTGAATTCACAAAAACTTTCGGAAGAAGTATAGAGACCAGTATCAGTTGGTTTTCTATAAATCTCTGTCTCATAGTGTTTCTCATTGCGTTGTATTAACAGATTCAAATAAGCAAGCGATGATTTTTTCTCCGTTTCACATGTGAATACAATGTTTTTATGTAGACTATTCATATAATGCAAAAACGGGTCAACATGCCTCTGATTTTCAAATATAAGAAAAATATCATCCACATACCGTTTATAAACAGTGGGTTTCATACCTTGGAAAGATGCAATTTTCTTTTCTAAGCTTGTTAAAAAAATTGAAGCCATCGTTGGTGCTAAAGGAGAATCCATAGCAACTCCATCTATTTGTTGATACCATTCATTATTGAAAAGAAAATTGATTTTTGAAGTTGCAAATACAAGAAGTTCACGAAATGCTGTTCTATCCAAAATATGATGTTCAGAAATATTTTCATTCCATAACAAGCAACATAATTCAATGACAGGAAAACTGTCATAATTAATCGTGAAAAGAATGTTTGATTGGCGTTATCTTATAATTAAATCATTGCCATGTATGTTTAACTATTTATTCAATAATAATAATAATAATAATAATAATAATAATAATAATAATAATAATAATAATAATAATAATAATAATAATAATAATAATAATAATAATAATAATAATAATAATAATAATAATAATAATAATAATAATAATAATAATAATAATAATAATAATGACCATACGTTTTTATTATCAAATTTACTCATAACTTTAAATGAGGCAACCAAAAATTTAATGTTTTAGATAAATGAAATATCAAAAAAGAAAACAGATCAAAGGTGACCGACAAAAATACAGTTTCTATAATTAGTTTATTTAATTATGGATTGTACTCAGTGGTGAGCTGTGAAAAAATTCGACGATGGGCTCGCGTGTTTGAATCCGTTACAAGTAGCATCAATTGCACAATAACAATACCGAATAAAAACTTACTAGGAATTTAATATTAAACCCGAGTCGATTCGAATGTCGAATTAAATTTGCTAGTATGTAGAAAATGCACATTTTCGTCTTTACCACCATGAGCTACAACAAGTCTACATTTATCTTGAGGTAAATGAGGTAGATAAGTCAGAACTGATGCTTTACTGAAAAAGTATCAAAATTAAATTTCAATAATTGATTTAACTCGAAAAATCAGAATTTGGATTTTTTTTTGATTATTAATTCATATATCACACTACTAAATATTGATTTTACACACAAATATAAATGAAAATTAGATTTTTATTTTTATTTGTATTTTTTAATAAAATTTTTTCGAAAAAAACTAAATTAATTATTATTTTTATTATTATTATTATTATTATTATTATTATTATTATTATTATTATTATTATTATTATTATTATTATTATTATTATTATTATTATTCTGTTTACTTGTAATTTTCAACATTGTTTTCAGGCATTCCAAGGTATCGTTCCGTATAAGCAGTGTCATAGTATTTAAAATCAACAACAGGAGAGGCACTGAATCCACATTTGTATATATTAGAATAATTTAAAATAGCCATTAGAGTTAAATATCCGCCTATAAAAGTCCCAATATACAATTATGATATAATAAACAAACCATATGAGCTTCCATATATTCCAACATTGTCTAAGTCAATTAAATTCGTATCTTCAGCAGCTTTTTGGAGGAAAAATATTTGATCATCAAGTTCCACAGTACCCTAAATTTTACATGAAAAAGATTTAGCCAAACTTTAAATTACTAAATAATAAGACATTTGTAAAATTACGTTATCTTCATAAATATAGAAAGAATTATCAAAAGTAAAAACGCTTAAAGTATAAGATTTTTTAGGGCGCTTAATTTGAATTGCATTAGCCAAAAGTTTAATAAAATTTCAAAATGATAACGGAATGAAAATATAGGCTAATAATAGAGAAATTTACATTATAAAACCAATAATAAGTCCCGTGATTCAAATATAATGAATACACAGTGACAAAGGAAAGAATAATTTAAACGGTAATCAAATAATGAATGAAGACCTGCGAATGAAGAAGATTTACAAAGACCGCAAATGAAGAAAAGTCAAGACGATTGTTCCCACATCATAAAAATGACACACTAGATCAGGAATATTTAACTTTTGAAGCATCTGGTAATTTTTTTGAAGGAAGGTGGTCAACTACATTTAAAAGTTTAGTTTTATTATGAAAATGAAAAATAAATTGTATATGTAATGTATATAATATTATAATCTTGATTTAGGATTAAAAAATGATGAAACACAACATCAATATTGGAATAATTTATATTTGTTATAACATGCGCGCGCCACAGGTTAAATACCCTTGCACTAAATAATATACCTCTAATTATGTTGTTCATCCGTAATTGTGTTTTTTGACCAATTAATGATGTATTTGTATTGTTACACTAATTAATTTTTATCAAAACAAATTAAGAAGTGATGTTAAGTAATTTAAGATACAAGATCAGCCTAATGCCTACTAAGAATATTTTCTAGATCAAATTGCTAAGTTATTGATGTTATTTCTAGAAAACACATATTTTGTAAAAGTGTTGACCTATTATTTCTTGACACCAAATAGTTAATGTCTGAAATTGTTTCTGTTAGACCTTGATGCAGCTTCAAGATCGACTCCATTATTTAACCATCTAATGCCCGATTTTTTTATCGTAATTTTTTTTTCCTGAATAATGCGTACGTCCGTGTAGTAGCACTTTTCGTAGCAAACTATTGATTATAACCTGCACATATTTTTGCCGCGTGAGATATTTCGTGCGATGCACGTGTTGTTTATAGTGTATAATCGCCGTTAGTTATCGAACCTATACAATATTTGAATGTAGCTTTATATGGGATTTAGTGCTGTCCGCCTTGAGGCGGAGTTGAGAATTAGAGGGTTAAAAAAGAATTTTTATGTTTGTGATAAAATTGGAAATATCTTGTCGTGTTCAGTTGGTAACTTATCTGATGAAGTCATCAAAAAAAGTGTCAACTTATTATAATCAAGGCAACGGTTGTCTCTGCAGTGAATTTAATGCCATTCTGAATGGAAATAATTCTAATGTGCTTCATGGTGGGAGTTGTGAGCAATTTCAAGAATTATTTGATAATTATAACGTTCCGTAACTAAATTACGAATTTCCTGGGAGTTAATGGATTAAATTTATACAATAATTAATAAAATGATTCTAAAAATTATAATTGATAATTTCTAAAAAATTATTATTAATAGGTAATTTTTTGTGCTAATATTTTCCAGAATATTCTATTTAAATTTAGCGAACAGAGAAAAATATTACTATTTTATTTTTGATATGCCCTTCAAAATCAAGACCTCTTTTAGAAGAACCACGTCCATCACATACAAGTACTGCAAATCCAAAATAATTCATTTTCTTAGCAAACAAATATCTAATAAAACAAATAAAAAAATTGTAAATAGTTGAAATTATAAATCAAATTACAATTGATAGTTAAAGTATGAAAATAATAGAAATTGAAATTAATAAAATATAATGAAAAAATTTTTCAATATCGATTAAAGATTATGTCCAAAGCTGTTAAAAAATGAATTTTAGAATATTACTAATTGAAAATCATTTTACACCAGTTCTAGCAACTCTGTTAGATTAGATAATCTTAACTATTATCTTATCTGAAGCAGCAAAAATTCTAGAACACTGGAGTCATGAAATCTGCATTGATTTTTTTAATCTGGAATTCTCTGACTAACAAAACTATTTTCAACTCACTGCGTAATATCCACATAAGCTTTTACAATGAATCGATAATTAATGAATTTGTTATCCTTATTTCTGGAAATGAGTTTGGTGGGAAATTATACATTGTCATCGATGCTTAAGCACAAACCAATATATTTTTACAAAATTCACATTATGAGTAAAATCTCAATTTTTCATTCATAATTACCAATTTTTTTTTGATTTTTAGTCCAAAAATTAATGTGTTGTTTTTTATTTACCACATAATTTGAAAGAATGAAAATAAATGAAATCCCATTGTATTAACTTTAATTGTTTCGGCTTTGTCTTTCTTGTAAATATTTATTTTTCCAATGTTTTTCAATGAAAAAAGAAATTAAAGGTACTTGTTTTATATAACTACCAAAAATTATTAAATGTTAAACGTAAATGATCAAAACATATATAGATTAAGCATATCATTAAAAAGTTTCAGAAATTCAAATTATCAACGAATATAGCCAGCCTAGTTAATTAATGTTGCATTATCCGGTATATAGAATGTTACAAGATTTTTTCTGACAACTGAAGTAAGTTCATTGTTTTTAATTGGTAAAATTTCACTTTTTAACTCTCCAAAAGGATAAAGACAACGGTTAATAACAAAAAAAACAAAAAAAATTGGTCAAATAAAAATCAAGTCCCAAAATAAAATATACATGAAGACCATATCTGGGGGAAGCAGGAACAAGTAATAATAATAAAAATTCCAATTAATATCATTATTACAAGCCAATTTTCTAACTATTGATCAGAAGTGCAATTTCGAATCAGCGAATCCGTAAACAAAACAACCTATTAAAACGGCCTAGCCCTCTTTTTGCAATGTCATACTTAAATAATCTACTGTTCATATATATATATATATATATATATATATATATATATATATATATATATATATATATATATATATATATATATATATATATATATATATATATATAATTGTTACTATTGTTTCAGGCTGCTTTAGAATATTTCGGGCCGCCGATTCCAGACATGTTACAAGTGGTACAAGTTATAGATTTGTAATACCACTGAACAATGAATTGCACTTTTTCATATTCTTCAATATTATTACAAATTTGGTTTTTAAATTAATTATACTTTTTAAGTTTCCTTTACAGAGTAAAATTCAAAAGAATTTCTTGCAAGTTTGAAAAATATTGAAAACAAAATGGTTAAATAAAGGTTAAATAAATAGATTTTAATGATTTTACGAATTTATTTGGAACCCAAATAAAAGATTCTAGGATATAAATTTAATTATTCAGAAAGTCATCAATACTGACAACAACGTATCTAAACAATGGGAAAATTAGTCAGTGTAATATTATATAATATTAATTAAAATGTAATATATGAAATGTTACATACATTGGAGACTTATTGTCACTAGGGTACTCCTGTTTTTGAACATTATCAAATGAGGGGATTGACCAATATCAGCAAGCACAATTAGAGCTATTTAACTTTAAAATTTTATAATATAATTTTATAAAATATAATTTTATAAAATTTTTAATCATTATTGGAAAGGTGTAATATGTAAATATTTTGTCGACAAGATATTTTTTATCCAACGATAGACGTGCAAAATGTTGTGAAATCATTTGTTTTAGATGTTTGTAAATAGTTTTGGTGATAAATTGTAAGTATATGGATTGTTGTTGTTTTCAAATGCATTAAATTATTAAGTTAAATAATTTTCCATTAAAATTAATCTAAATCAAAAAATAATTAAATTAAATTAAAATTTATTTTTTTCAACTAATAAAATTTCTATATATATATATATATATATATATATATATATATATATATATATATATATATATATATATATATATATATATATATATATATATATATATATATATATATATATATATATATATATATTTTATAAATTTCTCGTTTTTAGATGCCTAAAATCGTAACGGTAAAAAATTATTGAACAGATAAAATAATTGAAAAATCATAAAAAATAACTAACAAATTTTTATTATAAGCATTCTCAACTAATCTAACGCTAGGGCCACCATAAACATAATGCAGTGTTGGCCACTGTTTCTGGGTATCATTTGGGGGAAATAATAATCCATATAATGGAATACTATTCTGGTAATCATCGACAATGTCATAGTTGAGCAATTTTGGATAAATTACTGGTTCAAGACCTTTACAAATCAAATTGAAAGGATTTACTATATAAAAAAAAACATTTTCATATGAAGCAACGTATAAATAAATTAGGCTAACAAATTTGAAATAATGTATACTCTGGCAAGTTTAGATTTTTAGTGTTTATTAATATAACAGATACCGTAGTGTTGTAACTACTTTTAGTGACAATAGCCCAGTCATTTTGTTCATTCATATAAACAAATGAATTTCATCTGTTATTTGAATCGGACTGTAGCAATTTGAAGAATTCTTTGCCTCGCCATAATTTAATTTGTATCTGTATATTAATTGAAGATAACTAATAATAACAATAATACTAATACTAATACTAATACTAATAATAATAATAATAATAATAATAATAATAATAATAATAATAATAATAATAATAATAATAAAAATAATAATAATAATAATAATATTAATCTGAATTGAGCAATAAGAAAATTGTCAAAAGAAAACTTACAGGCGATTAGCTAAAATATCATCACGATTAGCTAGAAAATAAAGAATTTCATTGGTTTCATCAATCCATACCTAAACGTTTGGCTTGATATGTCTAACTTCCTTATAAAAATTACTTTATGAATATCAACTTCCCAATCTCCAAAAGTAAGATATTGTTGCTGAAATACATCGGGAACTATAACTGGAAATATGTCTATTATTATAGAAACATAACTTATTAATAATATGTTAGGAAATGTTCACACCGGCATTTGATGGAATTGTCCAAGTTTTCTTCATAAAGCATAAATGGTTAAATCCGTTGTTGCTCAAACCAAAAATTGCAGAGCAAGTATAACAATTTTCATCCACATCTTCCTTCAGATTTTTTTTTAAAAATACAGTATTCATATTAACCTAACCAGAAATAGAAATTTTAATAATTGTAAATATTATTTTTGATTAATTTATTCGAAATACTTTATCAAATATCACGTCACAATCGTTATTGCCCAGTTTATAATTCTACAACATAATAATGAAGTAATCGACATTTAAATTTTCCATTTTAAGAACTTTAAAAACGTGTTAGATTTAAAATGTTTAACGATGTTTAATTTAAACTGATAAACAATTTTCTAGGAACCACTAAAATGTTTAGTTCATACGAAATATATTTTGGAAATTCTTGGAAAAATTGAACACTGCTTGCAACGGAACTTTTAATAATAATAATAATAATAATAATAATAATAATAATAATAATAATAATAATAATAATAATAAAAATAAAAATAATAATAAAAATAAAAAATTAAAAAAAAAATAATAATAATAATAATAATAATAATAATAATAATAATAATAATAATAATAATAATGATAATAATAAAATAAAATAAACAGTACAAGCTTTGTGACACCCAGTGCGAATCCCAATAGTAGACTAGTTTTGAGCTTTTGGCTCTCATCAGTACTATGCAGGAGACGCGAAGATTTCTCTTCGCGCCAGGTAAGTATACAATATTGCTGATTCAACTCTATTGCATACTTTTCCCGGTACACTGGAAATCACATCGCTTGCAAATTAGCTTGCAAATTAATTACTTAAGGAGTATGTGATGGTCTTTTTCAGGCGATCATGTGCCAATGATAAGAAAGGTTTCTAAACTTATTTGCCAGAAACGATTATTCAAATCAATAGAATCTTGCATATATAAAATTAGCAAATTTCTTTACACAAAAAAATAGTTATTCGATTATTATGCTTGTACAAGTTTTCATTTATTGTCTGCAATTCGAATAAATAGTTACAAACATTAATGTTATTAAAATTATTTAAAAACATTTATAGAGTAAATTTGAATTTTATAACATTTTTGGTAAATTAAATTAATTTTATGCTAAAGTTTGTTTATATAATGGTTTGGTAATTTTTTGGCAGAATATAATTTGAAATAAAAGTTTTGTTTTATCATTTGTTTTTAAATGAAATTTTAATTTAAAAAAATGCAGAAATCTTCGAAAAAGTATTTGAGGAAATTTGAAACCCTGGAAATTATCGAATTTGGTTTTTTTTTACACTGAACAATTATCCAAACGAACCACAACAGAGTACATAAAAATTGGACAGTACAAACTATCAAAAAGAAGTGTTGTACTTCCGAAATTGGTACTCCTGGTTACCTTATTTTTATATAAAACCTAAATGTTATTAATTAAATAAATAAATGGTATTAAAAGTAATTAATTAAGAAAACAGCAATTACTTGTTATTTTGCAACACTTATATGGCAATTTCTCCCATTATTACATACAATGACATCCATAACCCGATAAAATAAAATAAACATATTTTTAAAAATTTCCAGCATTCATTTAAAATCTTTCGACTTATGAAATAAAAATTTAAACAATAAATTAATAATGCATTGAAGAAAGAGCAACCAGAAATAACCAAAGGACCTCTAATATGATATTGAATTAAAAACGCAGCATTTCTGTAAAACCTAAAACACAAATATTCTAAATCTGATTTAGTGATTTCATTTCCATAGATCATTTTGTTGATGGTTTATTGGCATATAATTAAACTTGAAAGTCTCTGGGTCATCCTATGTTGATAATTATTTGAAAAAACCTTTAGTTAATTATTTGATGGAAAGGAAGAAATAAAACAAATTATTTTGATTTTAGATAGTGAGAATTGATTACTAAAGTTTTTCAAGAATTCCTCAATTGATTTTGATAAACAGATAGAAATATATAAATATTCACAATATTGAAACTTACAGGAACCCAATATTTATTATTAACTTCTTTGTGAAAATGAACTGCATAGCCATTAAACTCGTCTTTTCTTCGGGTGTTTGCCACAGAAAAACTGTCAAAAGATAACAAAAACGTTGAAAGACAATTTTGTAAACGATCAGCTAATTGCACCCAAATACTAATGATATTTATTCGAATAATTTCACCAATAAATAAAAAATAAATCACAATTTTCCATCAGGTGTCCATCCTGCATTCGTCAAGTATTCAAAATCGGGAAATAATTGAAAAAGTTCTTTTGGAAGTTCCAGAACTTCAAAATCAAAATTCTAAGCAAATATTTACTGAATACACACAATTTCATTTCAATTTACATCATTATTTTCAGAAGTCGCTTTTATTTTCAATAACTTTACATTGGATTTCGCATTGGTTTGACCTATTTAATATTGTGATCAATTTTCAACATATTTCTAAGAAAAAAGTACAGTTATTTGATTGTTTGAAATGCTATTAATAAATTTATTGAACACTGAATTCTATCAAACTACCTTTATAAATCACAAATAACGGTACTTGTTTATTACCTTGACCACACTAAAGAATTTATGATCATTATCGATGAGAAGTTAGTATTGCCAATTATCAATTTTTTGAGCCACCCAATTAGTATCAATTAGTATCAATTTTTAATTCTTTTTAATTGCTTTTTCAAAATAAGCATTTATAACTTATTACGCATAGGGAAGAGGCGCTCGTGTCCCTCCAACAGAACGGTATCTTGCCGACCGAGTAAATTTATCCGCCTGGTCACAAAGGAAGCTTTATTTTGGCAATGAGGTCTTTTGGAGGTATAACAATCTTTCAAGAAAATAATCACTACATTGTTGTACGTTTGTCATTCTTCACCGAGGTTCGCTTCTTTTATTTCTTGGGCGAAGAACTGATTGCAATCAAATGATGCAACAGCTGGTAATGGCGCAGACAACTACTGTTGAATGGAATGCATGCATGTGTGAAGATGTTGGCGAGCAGCTAAGTTGACAACTTTAGCAGAAAATTGGTACCGCATGTCAGCATTTGGAGTCTTACTTGGACGCGTTTATGTGGCGCAAGCACTTTGCTGGGAAAATGTTTTCGGGGCTTTGTTAGAGGAAATTGATCTCCAGATCTTTCAGATCTCCAGAATCCCAAATGTAGTTGTTATCTCTTGTTAAAATGCATGAATAAATAAATTTAATCAATTTTTGAGAATTTTTTCAGTGTGGTCGAGATAATGAACAAGTACCAAAATAACTTCTATAATAAAAAGACACAAAACTCTTTAAAATATGAAATTTATGACGTGAATTATGAGTGATTTAAAGAGTGAAAATGAAAACATTTTAACGGATAAACTACAATTATTGGATATTCACAGTGATTTATATGCAAAAGCCGTGCCAATAAAATATCATGTGAATTTATTATAGATTGCGTCATAATTGAAATTTCTTTCAGATCAAAAAAGAACTATTAAAGTTTTTTGAATAGTCAACTATAAATTATATTCCAAATTTTCAAAATATATT
>CAUHTR010004679.1:0-34285 GCA_959609185.1 Schmidtea polychroa | reverse complement strand
NCAGAATTTGATAAACTAAATAATCTTAAACTTAATATTTATGAACATGTTAAAGGATGGGGATATGGAAGGAAAGATATTATTCCAATTTATATTTCTGATTATGAAGTTAGAGATAGTGGAGATAGGGAGATATATCTTTTAATCTTGGAAGAAGAAAATAATCAACATTATATTTTAATAAAAAACTTTCAAAGTTTTACATCACCAGAGAATCCAACTTGTGGAGGAGGAACATGTAAAAGATGTCTTCATTATTCAACAACTAAAAACTCTATGATTAAACATACAAGAATTTGTGAAAAAGATGATCCAGCTTTAATTAGAATGCCTAATAACCCCAAGATGCATTTTAAAAACTTTTCAAATTTACTACAAACAGTAGGCTGTGTCTATGGAGACTTTGAATGTATAAATCGCGAACAAGATATAATTATACAATATTTAAAAATAATAGAAAAATATAAACTCATGGATGAATGGAAAGCCTCTGGACAGAAGGAGAAACCAACAAGGATGAAAGCCTTTCTAAGAAAAAAGAATAAACCCAATAGTATCAAACAAGCTAAACAATTACCATCTGCTTATAAACTATTATTTAAAAGTAATTATCCTGAACTCATAAAATCTAGAGAATATTCATTTAGAGGAACTTCTTCAGAAGAGGTTCTAGATCATTTTACTAAAAGTATAAATAGCTTAGAACACGAAATATTACAAGTATTAAAAACAAGCTATCCTCAAAATATTTCAGAACAACAACAGGAAGAATATGAAAACGCTTCAAATTGTTGGATGTGTAAACAACCGTTTGAGGATAACCCCCCTGGGAATCAACCCGAAAGCCCTCTTGGGAATCAACTCTCTGAAAGTCATTCTGATATTAGATCTCTAACTATTGACCAAATAGAAGCAGAAGAAACAAGATTATTTCATGAAGGAATACAAGATAATGCAAAAGTTATAGATCATGATCATTTAAAAAGTGAAAATAATTATCGAGGAGCAGCTCATAGAAATTGCAATCTTAATTGTCATACTCCTAAATTTGTACCTGTTATATTTCATAATCTTTTTGGTTATGATGTACATCTATTTATTAAACATTTAGCAGCAAATGCTAAAAACTCTTTCAAAGTTATCGGCTTAACAAAGGAAAAATATAAATCAGTAGAATATGGAAAATTAAAATTTATAGACTCGTTAAACTTTCTCCAAATGTCTTTAGATGCAGTGGCAAAAACAATGAAACCAGAATATTTTAAAATCACTCGAGAATTCTTGGAAAAAAATAATATTCCTCTAGAAGAATATCCTACATGTTTAGCAAAAGGAATATATCCATATGATTATATGAATTCATTTGAAAGATATAATGAAACAAATCTTCCTAACCAAGAAACATTCTTTTCACAACTTCAACAATATCATATTACAGATCAAGAATATTCTCGAGCAAATAAAATGTTTCATCTTTTCAACTGTAAAACTTTAGGAGAATATACTGACATGTACCTATCCTTGGATGTTTATATTCTAGCAGATTGCTTTGAAGAATTTACAAACTCTTTTGTTCTTAAACCCTACAATTATATAACAGCACCCTCTTTAGCTTGGGATACTTTATTATATTTACCATTTGGACTTCAGATCTTCCAGAGCGTGATAAAGTTATAGATCTTTTAACCGACCTCGATATGTTTAATTTAATTAAAACTAATATTAGAGGAGGACTCTCTTCAGTAATGGGTAATCGAGAAATAAAAGCTAGAAATGCAATAACTACTAGTAGAATACTTTCTAAACATCCTGAGGCACATATACAACTTAATAGTGAGGAACTAAAAGAAGTATTAGAAGGAATGAAAAATCCTCTATTTATACTTTATATAGATGCAACAGCTTTATATTCAGGAATTATGACTCAATATTTACCAATGGGTGATTTCATTGAGATGGAACCAACAGACGATCTTATAAAAGAAATACTTTCAACCCCGAAAGATTCTCCAATAGGATACTTTGTAGAATGTGACCTTGACTATCCTGATGATATAAAATCAGGAACAAGATATTTCCCTTTAGCTCCTATAAGAAGAATGATTGATATCAACGAACTTTCACTCTGGCAAATGTTACAAGGTAAACCTCCAACAATCAAACTTCTCGGTGATCAAACAAATAGAAGGTTTTATCTCTCCCATTATCGCTTACTACAGTTTTATCTTTCACAAGGAATGATATTAAAAAAAGTTCATACTGTTATAAGATTTAAACAAGCTCCATTCATGAAAGCTTTCATCGAGGAGAACATTCGTTGTCGAAACATTGCAAAAAGAGAAGGTAATCTTTTTAAAGACAATAATTATAAACTTTTAAACAATTCAGTCTTTGGGAAGACAATGGAAAATGTTGATAAATATACTCATATTGAACTCTTGACAAATACCCCGAAAGATATAGCCCGTTATAATCGTATGCTAGGAAAGCCTACATTTAAAAATGCAAAAGTATTTTCTGAAAATCTTACTGCAGTAGAACTACAGAATTTTGAGAAAACATATAATAAACCAATATTTATCGGCTTTGCAATTTTAGAACTTTCAAAATTACAAATGTATGAAACATATTATAACATCTTACAACCCATATATGGATCGAATATAGCAATGCATGCAATGGATACAGATTCAATGTTTTTAACAATAAGAACTCATGATTTACAAAGTGATATCTCTGAAAATCCTATACTTTCAAATTTAATAAATTCATCTGGAGAATTATTTTCGTTTAAAGATGAAAAACCTTTTACTCCTATAGAAAATGGAATATTTATTCGTTCTAAACAATATTCATACGAAACATATACAAAACCTAAATTTGAAGAACATACAATTATATTTAAAAATTCAACGGGTGAGTTTCCAATAACATTTAAATATCCTATATTCCCCGAGGGAGAAGCAGAAAAACCAGTAAAGGATAACAGATGTAAAGGAATTCAGAGATGTGTAGCAAAGAAACTTTCTCATCAAGATTATATAGATACATTGAATCCAAATCATAAAGATAAAATTGATGAAGTACATCAACTTAAAAGTGAAAAGCATAATATTTACTTGGTAGAATCTCAAAAAGTATCATTATCAAATTATGATGATAAGAGATTCATCCTAAGTGATTTAAAGACAACACTACCTATAGGAAATAATTTAATACCAATAATAAAAAATCTTGATAGATTGAATCAGTTATATGGTACAAAGATTACTGATCTTGATATTTATAATGTTGAAATCATTTATCCTGAGAGAATTGAGAAACCTTTATATTCTCAAGTTTTTAATCCTATATGTTTAGAACTTAAATATTTTAATACTGATCCTGAATATATAAAAGGTCTAAGTGATAAAGAATTTAAAGATCATAAAGAGGTTCTAAAAACTAATTTCGAAAAGTTAACATCAGATTCTATCAAATGATTTTTTTCTTTTAAAAATGTCAACAATTAATTTAAGAGTGACAACATCAACCTTTTGAAGGGCAATAAATTTTTTTATGTATGATTCTTTAGCCACTTCTCTCGTTTAATTTTTTTAGAATATTCATTAGTTATAACATTAGCACTTTTTAATCTATTAATATTATTTTTAATATCTTGTATTATTTGATTTGATTTCATTATTTCATCATCAGTTAAGATTCCATCTTCCAAAGCTTTTAATTGAAATAAAAATAATTTAGAGATTCCTAATTCTATTGATAAACAAACTTCACGATATAAACTTTTCTTTTTAGAAGTATAAGATAATGAAACTATTTCAGTCAAGAAACCATCAGCTACAGAAATACTTCCAAGTATTACAGGTGCTATTGTTAAAACTGGTAAGGCCGCAGGAAGTGTCACAGGTAAAATAACTGTTAATATTGCAGATGTAAATCCTAAAGAATAACCTATAATTTTTAAAACTGTATTCCCTTTATTCCATCTATTTTTAACCTTTTTATAATGCTTTAATAAATCTTTTAAATGTAAGGTTTCTGATTTAAATTCTTTTACTCTCATAATTTCAAGTTCTGTGGGAGCCGAGGCCTTGGAAGAATAATATCCTGATGATCTCAATTCTGGAGGGAGCTCTGGGTAAATTTTTTCTTCTCTTATTTCTTCCATCTTTTGGACTTTGTCCATTTTAATAATTAAAAAAATAAGACTTTATTCTTCTGAGCACCATCTGGCACCAATACTCGGATATCAAAAGAAACTCTTGTTGAGAGAATATCTTTATACAATTCCATCAATGCTTTACGAACTTCATCAACATCAACCTTTTTTCATAAAATATTAAATCTATATATTGTACAAGTGAACTAGAAAAATGAATATTCTTACTTTTAACTTTATGTAGATCATGTGAATGAGTATTAACATACCAATCTCCGTGTGGTAAATCATAACTAGTCATTATAACATCACCCTTTTCAAGCTTACTATTATAATCACATTTCACAAACCATTTCATTCTTTCACCATCATCATCAAATAAAAAGAAATAAGGATCAATAATCTTTACAACCATAAAAACACTCCATTCTTTACTGGCCCTGACCCCTTCATTTATTGTTATTAAACTTGGTTCTATAAAATGTTTATATGTATGGGGTAATAATGTTTTATTCTGTTCTAATTCAGCAGCTCTTTTTCTAATACTATGTGTGGTGTTAATGTGTGTTGTATGAGATTCTAAATTTGAAATTCTTTTATTAAATGATGTAATCATATCATTTATTATATTATATATTGTATTAAATTTAGTATTCATAATTTGTTTATCTTTAGAGTTTAATATGGTAGTATTTAACTTTACAACTTGTTCAGTTAACAGACTTTGTAACTTGTCAAATTTATCATTAAATCGTTGTTCGATATTATTAAGCTTTGATTCCATTGAATCCATTTTTGTTGTTAATGAACTTTCAATTCTTGTTGTTGTTAAATCAGTATAATTTTTAACACCATCAACATATTTTTTATTAACTGCATCAGCTTCATCAGTTGGAAAAGATAATTCTTTTATCTTGTGTCCATTTAAAATTAAATCACCCTTCATTGAATCACCTCTTTCATTAATATATTTATTTTCTGTTAAAGTTAATATTTCTTCTGTATTAAACCCTGTTTTTATTGTTCCACCACCTCTATTACATGGAATATAAGAACTCATTTATTAATAATTTAAAATGACATGTGGAACTTCGTATTCAAACCTGTTTCAAATGTAAATACATTGAAATCTCTTCTCCATTAAAATCAATCGATTCTCCTTCTTGATTAAGAATTTTAAAATTAATATCCATTATATATTTTCTACATAAAGGTAAATAATTTGGAGGATTCATTCTTTCAACTATTTTATATCCCATAGGAACTGTGTTTGAGGGAAAGGAATATAAAACATTTGTTTGTTTACCATTATTATAAGAACCAGTTATACAATCGCAATGAATATTTATTGTGTTTGTATTTATTATTTTTATAATATTTTCTGATGTTATATTCTCAACTACAGGTGTGATATAATGGTTTCGTGTAAATCCTAAAATTGTTCTAAAGAAACTATTATTTTGAAAATGAATTCCTATATTCTCTAAAGTCATTATACATTTTGAAGTTGGTAAATCCATTTTAATTTTAATGACTCCATTTGTTTTTTTAGAAAGTATATTATTTAAATCTTTTATCTCATAAGCTCCGGGTTCGATTGTTATTATAATCTTATCTGTAGATTTTTGGCTTATATAATAAAATATGTTATTATCTTTAGTTATATTAAAAATAGTATTATAAGCACAAAACCATAATAGTCCTAATTCATAATTTAAATTTTGATCTAATTTAATTGAATCTTGAAAGTTTATAGTAAAGTCTGATTCTTTTGAATTTATAGATAAAGTTCTTGAATATTTATCTGACATTATGTTTACCATTTTTTTTAAATTATCTTCCGGAAGGTTGCGAAGCTCCATTTTCATAGTATAGATTTTAAATCATTATAAATTTCTTGGATTAAGGAAGTGAAACCTTCTCCTTTGGATTTATTCAATCTATACAAAACATATAAGCTTAAAATACCACATATTTTAGTATTATTAGGTTGAACTTGTAAAGAATTAAAAGTGTAGTCCTTCGAGAGATAGTCTTCAACTTCTTTAGTGGGTTTAATCCCAAAAGAATCAAAGTAGATAGATTTATTATATATACAAACCCAATGAGATCCTTTTTCATTTGAATTTTGATAATTTATAATGATATTCTTTGGAGTGTCTTCTTTCAGACTCGACAATTCATCATTCATTAATATTTTAATTTTTAAATTTAAATAATCTGCATAATCTTTTAAATCAAAATTTGTTTTTGCATTTATTCCAAATGTTTTTAAAAAATCTAATATTGAAGCCATTTTGTATTTTATAACTTCGTATTTATAACTTCGTATACTTATTAAATTTATCTTTTGAAATTATTCCTTGTTTTAACAAATCTTTAGAAATCTTTAAAATATCAGAATCTAAATTATTATGTCCTGCTTTTTTAGCTGCTAATAGTTTTCTTAATTCAATAAAAAGATTTATAGGGTTGAGGCCTTCTCCCTCAATGATTTGAATTTGAGGGCCTGTTTTATCTCTATCTTTATATTTCTTTAAATCTTGAATATGTTTTGCTTTAGGGCTACCATTTATTAATTTTATTAAGTTTAAATATTTATCAATTTCTTCATTCTTGACACCATCTGGAATATATCCAGAAATTAATCCATGAAAATCATCTGAAAGTTCAATGTCAACACGCTCTCTATTCATAAAAGTATTTGTTGAAATAATCGATGGATTATTTTCTGAATTTAAATATATATAAAATTTTTGATTATTAATTGTTATTGTTTGAAAACCTCTAGGATCATAACCTATAGTAGGTATAATTGATGGAGCTAGTGATGTATTAATTTTAAAATTAATTGGAGTCTTATGAGGTGTTAATCTTGAAAGAAATTCATCTTCTTCTAAATCAATATTATTTCTACGTTTTTTTCCTACTAATCTTAGTAATTCCTTTTTAGGGGCTTCTATAGCTTTATGTTCGGGGGTTAGAGGAGCTTCTATAGTTTTAAGTCCCTCTATAGCTTTAATTGTTGGTCCTTGTTGTTGTTGGATTACCTCATTTAATATTATAGATTCAGTTTGTTGAGTTGTATCTTTTTTATTATACTTGTTTTGTTCTGATTGTAATTTTTTTAAAAGTGCTAATCTTTCTTCATATACCATTTTAATGATATTAAAAATGGTATCATTGTTCCTTCCAAGGTTTTAAATACAATCCTTTACCACTATTCTGTGGAGTTCCTCCAATTTTACAAATACACCCATTCTTTAAAGATTTACATATTTTTTTAAAATCATCTTTATCTTTTGATGATAAAGATTCAGATGTTGAAATTTGATTTTTTAAAAAATCATTTAAACCTCTGCCTTTATATGGATCAAGATAGAGACCTTTTCCTTTAGCTTGCCCTACCTTCATTTTCTCGATTTCAGTTTGTAGTTTTTCTTTTTCAAGGTCTGTCTTTTGAGATTCTTTAGCTTTTTGAACTGTAGTTGCAATTCCTCCAGCTATTCCAGCAGCACCTGATAAAGCAGCAATGATTGCAGGTATTAAAGCAGCTAATGGAAGAATGCCGCCTTCTCTAATACGTTCTTTAACTTGTTCTTTTACATGTTTTCCAATAAAATATTTTTTACCATCAATTACTACTGATTTATTTTTATTTGAATTTATTAATTCTTGCAAAGATTCCTCTGTAGGGTTTTGTGTTGTCATTTTATAATAAATAAAAATGGATACTTGGAAACCAATTTTAAATAGACATAAGAGTAAATTTAATAATAAAGTATTTCCTGATAATTTTAGATTATTAATTATTGGATCTTCTGGATGTGGAAAGAATGTTCTTCTTTTGAGGATGTTATTAGAAGATGGTTTTTTAGATTATAATAATTTAATCTTTTATTCTACAACCATTAACCAACCGGAATTACAACTTTTGAAATGTGGATTTGAAAATAAATTAACTAAAAAAGCAATAATTGATATTTTTAAAAATCAACATAGATGTCCTGAAGAAGTTTTTCAACCTTGTGATATGGTTGATTGGTATAAGGAAATGATTTTAGAATCAGATGGACAAAGTCCTCTATATATTAATAAAAATGATTATGTTTCTGATAATGAGTCGGTCCAGATCTTATTCTCTAATAAACCTGAAGATGTTTTACATTGTGATTTACTTCCTAAAGATAAAAAGAATCTAGTTATATTTGATGATGTTGTTAACATGAAAAATCAAGAGATTCAAAAGAGTTACTTTACACGAGGTAGACATAATAATTGTAATGTTATTTATATATCTCAAACATATTATGCTTTAGATAAAAACTCTATAAGAAATAATTCTAATTGTTTTATATTTTTTAAATTAGACAAGCGTGATAAGAATATGATTTATAATGATTTATTTTCAAATGTTGAACCTGATAAGAATATGTTTGATATGTTTGTTGATAATCATTGGAAAGAAAAATATAATTATATTTATTTGGATAGAGAAGAAGCTGAAATATGGAAAAGTTTATTTTAGAAATCTGTTTTCTGTAGTTCATTATTATAAAATCTACCTAATATTTTTTCATTATTTAAATCGATGATACCATATGTTATTGGAGTTGTATGATGTATTTTAGTTATAATAAAAATTTCATTTGTCCATTTTGCTGTGAATCCTTTTTCAAATTTATTTTTATATTTAAATATTCTTACTCGGTCACCAATTTTAAATTTTGGTTTTTCAAAAACATTATTTTCAACATTTACCACTTTAACTGTTTCAGGATTCAAGGAAGCATTTAAAGGTGTTGATTTTATAGAACTATGTACATCATTATTATATTCATTTACAATCTTTTGTAACAATTCATTGTTCCATTTTTGTTTTCCAATAGCAGTAAAATATTTCCACATTTTATTTTTTAATGTTCTATTTAATCTTTCAACTACGACTGCTTTTCCTTCGTTTTCTGTTGAATATAATTTAATATCGTTTTCATTTAAAAACTTTGTAAAAACTTTGTTATAAAATTCTGTTCCTTTGTCACACCATAAATATTTTGGAATTCCTTGATATTCTTCAAATATATTTTCAAATGCTTCTGTAATAGAATATCCTGTTTTATTTTCTAAACACCTTGCAAAAGCAAATCTTGTATATAAATCTATTACTGTTAAAATTATTTTATATTTTTCAGGGTCTGATGATTTGGGCATAAAGACTAAATCAGCAGACCATGTTTGATCTTTTTCATGTACTTGAACTTTTAAATATTTTTTTATTTTTTCTAAATTCATGGTGTAATTCGTTGGCATATTTTATTTCTGATTCTGTTGGGGTTTGTAAGGGTTTATTCTCAAAGAGTTGATTCTCAAGGGATCTTTCAGCGTCTGCTTGTTCAATAATCTTTTTATTAGCAACATCTTTTGCTTTTCTAGGAAGTCCTGCTCCTATGAAAATCTTACCTTTCATTGCTAATTTAACTAGAGCTCTTTGAATCTTTTCCTTGCTTGATGGATTTTGGATACTATTTAAATCATGTATTAAATTCACATCTGCAACATGTCTATCTCTAAGATCTTCTGAATTGTAAGCAATATCATGTTTTAAAGCTGCTTGATCAATTCTATTTATTGGTTCTTCTCCTTGTTTGGGATTATTATTTTCATCTAATCTAATATCTAATCTTGTTCCTGGCCCAGTATAGTTGTGACGGAATAAATGTCTTTCACCTGGATATTTTTCTGTAGTAAAAGGTTTCAAGATTCTGGATGTTGTTTTTGAAGATTGCAGGTCGCCTCCTATATGTTTTTTAGTTTTGAGATGACTTGCTTTGTGATGTCTTGTAACTTGACAATTACAACTTTCACATGTCCAATATTTACTCATTTTAAAAAGTTTTTTATGAGGGAATCTACTTATGAGGGAATCTACTTATGAGGAATCACCTCGTACATTTTCAATAATTGAAATCTTTCCACCATATAATTTCATTTCTATTTTCTTTTCTTCTAATATTAATGTATATACTTTAGCTTTAAAATTAGAATCCTTTGTTATATGAAGTGTAACATCAACATTATTTATAGCTAGGCGATCATTTTGGTCTGATACATTTATACAAAATATAGAATATAAATTTTTGAAATCTTCTAAACTTAATTGCGGTTCAACTTTGAAATCATAACATGTTTCAATATAATTTAGATATGGGAATTAGTTTTTCATTATTTTCAATATTAAATTCCATTCTATTTATTGGATAATAAGGACTATTTAATTGAATTTGAATTGTTTTTATATTATCATCTCCAATCTTTTGAATAAATAGATTGTTATTTTTTTGGAAAGATGAATCTGTTTCTTTGAATCCAATCAAGATATATTTTGGTCGGTATGCTAAATTTGCTACCTTTATAGAATATGTTGAACCCTCTGTCATACTAAATTCACTACAGATTCGATTTAAATAATTTACATTTATAGATTTGTTGGAATTTAATCTTTCAAGGAGTTTGATTTCAGAATGTGGATTTAATGTCCATTCAGGTATATGCAATTCAAGTGTTGATAATTTTAATTTAGCTTTTGTATCTGCAGCTCCATAGAACAATCTTTTATCACCTTCTAGTCTATTACAGATGAGTTCTATAAAAACATTATGGAGCACCCGGTTATAGTTTTGAAGGAATCCGAACAAGTGTTTTAATTCAAAATAACCTTCAAATTTTTTCAACTTATAAAGTTCAGCTCTTTTATAGTAAGCATAATTTATATCTAAACCATCTTTATCTAAATCTCCTTTATTAACATCAGGAATCCAACCTGTTAATTCACCATATTCATTTTTATAATCACAACCAGTCAAAATAAAATTTAACATTGTAGAATATACTCCTGGATGTAAAACAGTTTCAATTTCTGATGATCCTAGTTTTAATCTCATGTTGGAGAATAAATTTGGAAAGAAATTATTTTCTAGGGTTATGTTTTTACCTTCTGCAATTTCTAATTCAATTTTATAATATAATTTGGCATTACAAATATCTATTGGGTTTGATGTTTGAAGAGATTGAAAAACTATATCTCCTCGACGATTTAAGTTTGCAATAGATCCTGAAGTTGGAGAGATTTTTAAAATATCGATTTTTTTTTATTTCATGAGTAAATTCTTTATTATAATCAAGATTTAATTTATTTTTTTCTTGAATTTTAAGATTTATATTATTCATTTTTATAATAAAAATTTAAAAAATGACAAAAAATCCAAACCCAGATAGCGCAGTGGGAATAGACTGGCATTGTGGTTCAAATCACGTCTGAGGTTAGTTTTTTTTCAACATAAAATAATATTAAAAATTTGAAAATAATATAGTGTGGGTATCTTAGATTTATAAAGTACTTGTATATTTTATTTTATTTATTTTATTTTATTTTATTTTTTTATTAATTAAAAATTTAAAAAATGACAAAAATCCGAACTCCGATAGCGCAGTGGGAATAGACTGGCACAGTGGTTCAAATGCTAGTGGTTCAAATCCTAACTACGGTTAGTTTTTTTTCAACATAAAATAATATTAAAAATTTGAAAATAATATTGAAAATAGTGTGGGTATCTTATATTTATATTTTATTTTATTTATTTTTATTTTATTTTATTTATTTTATTAATTAATTATTTTTTAAACATAAATATGAAAAAAAAAATATTGAAACGGGTGATGGTGGCGAACCGGTAATTATCGCCACCAGTCTTTCGAACACCCCGGGATCGATTCTATAATGTGCACATTTATTTCTTGGTTGTTTTCGGACCTCTTTCGGATTCACTTTCGAATTCATTTGTACTTTCGAGCAGCACACTTAAAACACCGATGAAATCGTATTCGAGCGAGAAGCGAATAATAAGGTGTGCTGCTATTATCGGATTGATTCTGATGTATGAGTCTGGCCAGCTTGTATATTGGAAGAGATTTGATAAACGAAAGAGGTTGAATAAAAAAAGGATCCGGATCAAAAAAAAAACTGTTGAGAGGACAGTGAAAAAAAAAAAAAATACCACTGTCCTCTCAGAGCAGTTTTACTATTTTCATAAAATTTTTTTATTGGATTTTTTATGATGTTTTTTTCTATTTTATTTTTTTATTAATAACCAGCAATTTGCCAATCCGGCGACTTGCTAGTCGACATCCCAAGTAGTGTGTATATATCCCTAAACAACGCGGCCCCTCAAGTTTTTCATAATCCCATTTTTCTTTTTCCATTCTCTTTATAGGACTTTTTTCTAAGGGATTATATGAAATAAAGGCATAAAATTAAAATGTTAATTATATTTATTTATATTTATTGAGAAGTGATAAAAAGCATAAAAGTGTAAATTTTAGGCCTTTTTTAAAGGAATTATGTGAAATAGAACATGAAAATAAGGGGCTTCAAACTTAAAACCGTTGGATTGAGTTTTTTAAAATAAGGGGTAAAATGATATAAAAGTATAGATTTTAGGGCGTTTTTTTAATAGTTTAAGTGAAATGGAGGCATGAAAGCTTGGGGGGTTGTGTTGGTTAGGGATATATACACACTACTAAAGTATATAGTTTCCTAAAAAAGTCATTTGATATGAATGAGGATAAGATTGGGTGGATTAATGAAATTTCCAATAGTATAAAGAACAAAGTGAAACAAAATATATTTACGAAAGACGAATGGAAAGGACCTCGTATGACTTATCATAAAATGCAAGGAAGACTAAGTATAACACTTGAATGTCTGTTAGATACAGGAGCACGAGTTAATGTAATGTCTAAAGCAGTACTGGATAAATTGGACAAAGTCGAGATAATAAAAACAGATGAAATGCTAAGGTGTGCAAATGACAGTAAATTGGAGACTATAGGTAAAGTTCAAATTGAGGTAAAGATAGGGAAGCTAACAAAAATAGTGACCTTTACCGTCGTAAAAAACATTGTCCCAGATGTTATTGGGGGTATAGAATTACAGAAACAATTCGGTATTGAATTAAGATGGATTCAAGAAGGTGAAATGATATCTAATGAACGTATATGTGAAATTGATGCTAAATTTGGAGGAATATTACAAATGAAGAAAGATTCCAACATGCGATAGAGAAGTTGAAAGTAAAAGAAGATAAATTGCTTGTAGAAATTATCAAGAGAAATAAATGTTTTCATGGCTGACAAGTGGGATGTTGGATGCACTGATTTAATTCAACATAAAATTGAAACAAATGGCGGACCAATAATGATAGAGCCCAGAAGACAGCCTATAAACTTGGAAGAGAAAATAAACATGGCCATTAAAAATCTGGAGGATAATAATATTATAAGGAAGTGTAATTCACCTTGGAATAACCCTTTAGTGTGCGTTTGGAAAAAGGAAAAGAAGGATATCAGACTCTGTTTGGACTTTAGGCAACTTAACAAAATTACTGAAAGGCAAGCGTTCCCAATGCCTAACGTTGACGAGATCTTAGATACTTTGCATGGTACTAGATATTTTAGTTCTATTGACCTTGGAAGCTAAACTAAGAATTAATCCTGAAAAATGTCAAATACTGAAAAGCGAAGTGAAATTCTTAGGCCATATTATAAATAGAGACGGCATCCAAACAGATCAGAGCAAAATTGAAGCTGTTGGGTTTTAGATTACTTTAAGTCGGTTCTCTCTGACTCCTAGTGTCCTTTAAATCAAAACAATAACGGCCCAACGTATATTGAAACAACAGGTTCACAATTCTTTATCACCACTTTGCAATTACTAATCAAAGTTCCGTTTGAACGATTCTCCGCTCGGCGTTGATGCTTTGCAAATAGATAATATTCACCTTTTATTCCTTTAGATTCTCTTGACCCACGTTTTCCTCGGTTTCTGTTTGATTTGATTCCTTTTGTTTACCTTTCCGTATTCCTAATTCTATGTCTTCTTTTCCCTACTTTCCTTAATTCGTTTTCGCCTTTTCCTAAGCTCTGTTTCTTCTAACCTTAGCTGAGGCAAGATGCCGATTTTTTCTAATTTTCCTTTTCCTTATATACTCCTCGAAATAAGGATGACAAATGGTTATTGCCGAGCCAATCTTTTACTTGACATTTGCTCCCACGTATCTGCTTCGGCTGTCACCCATAATGGTCCAACGAACCAAGATAATTAATGGCCCTTCCGGTCTTCCTACACGCGCTATCTTCTCCTTGCTCTTTTCCCATTAATCATTGTGTCAAGCTAATGGGCCCAAATCTTCCTTCTGTTTGCTTTTCTTCTTGTTTACCCAGCTCGGGTTTCCTTTATCTCTCGGGTTCTCCATTGGCTCGGGTTTCCCATTAGCTCGGTTTTCTATTAGCCAATTAATTAATTAATTAACGTTTTCTGTTTTCATATATTTGAATGCTTTTCGACCCTTCCTAACCATTTTCTGATAAATCCCTAACCATCATCTTTTTGACCATTAGCTAATCTATACCTGTCCCGTTTTCTCAATTCGATTTCGATGATTTTACATTTTATTGATTTTTCTCGGATTTCCGGATTCTTGCCTTTCGTAATTGCTTTTGGCATTTTCTAAAACTGCTTCCATCACACTTTCCTTTACTATTGATTCTGTGCATGATCCCGCTTTTATTTGTCTTTTCTCTTCACTTATTAACCTAAATTTCATTTTAATTTACAGACCTCAACATATCTCCCCCTTAAAAAAGAATTTTTGTCCTCGAAATCTACATTTTGATGTGATTATCCCTTCACAATTATTGTCTGGACTCAGTTTTTGTTTCATCTTCTGTTGTGACTTTGACATCGGAAGCCTATGAAATGGTTTTTTTTTGACGGGGCACTGACGAACATATCTGTTTGAAGGCTTGGATGCTGATTGGGGTAAGGTAGATATCACTGAAATTATAATTTTTTTTACATTCAAACCTTTTGACGGCTGTCATGCTTCATTAATTTCGAATCTAAATAAATAAGACCCATAAACGATTTCCTTATGGTCTCACAGTGTAAAAGTGGTGCAGCGAGATATTTAATAAATCTCCAACGAAAATTAGTTAAAAATATAATAAGAAATCTAAAGAGTATGAAACAACTTTAACTGATAAAAATAATCTAGATAAAACTTTGGCATAAAAACTACAACCGTTGTAATGACGCATCAACATCGCAACAACCATTTGAAACGTGAACAATAGGAAGACCGTATTTAAAGCCAAATATCCGCAAATTCGATTCATGTCAAGATTATTTTTCTGCAGGTCTGTAATTTGGCTCTTTGAATTTTTACTGTCCACCACTTTGTGAGAACTGAGGACGCTGTATACATACAATTTGGAACGTATTCCGTTATCCAGCACATAGTGAGTACGTATCTCATTTTATCTTATACCCCAGATTCCAATGTTCCAAGCCTCTACTCATGACATCGTCCATCAGAGATTTCATTATTAAAATCACAACATGATTACTAGAGATAAATCCCTAATCATCATCTTGTTGACCATTAGCAACTCTATACCTGTCCCGTTTTTCCCATTCGATTTCGATGATTTTTCCATTTATTGAGTTTTCTCGGATTTCCGGATTCTTGCCTTTCGTAATTGCTTTTCGCATTTTCTAATACTGTTTCCATCACACTTTCCTTTACTATTGATTCTGTGCATGATCCCGCTTTTGTTTGTCTTTTTTCTTCGCTTACTTTCTATTTGAATTATTATCCTAAATTTCATTTAAATTTTAATTTTAATTTACAGACCTCAACAAAGCTATTCAATCATTTCAAAGGCCGAAATGTGTGAAAAATTTAAGGAGTTTCTTGGGTATTTGCAACTATTATCGAAAATTTATTAAAGAATACGCAAAGAAGACAAGAGCTTTAGAGAGTATATGTCGTAAGAATAGCGACAAAATAATATGGAATGAAAATTGTGAACAGGCTTTTGAGAATATGAAGTTGGCATTAATAACCGCACCGATTCTGGTATTTCCGGATTTTAAGAAAGAATTCATACTGGATACGGACGCAAGTTTCGATACAATCGGCGCAGTCTTATCACAGAAGAATGACATGGGATATGAGCAAGTTATTGCATATGGCTCACATGCGATGAATGACCACGAAAGAGGCTATTGTATTACAAGAAAGGAACTCTTGGCTGTATATTATTTTTGTCAGCATTTCAATCACTATTTATATGGAAAAAGATTTACACTACGTACAGATCATAAAGCAATAAAATTTATGCTAACCACGAAGAATCCAATTACAGCTCAATTCCAGACCTGGATAAACTATTTAAGTAGCCTTGATATAAAAATGGAATTTAGAAAGAGTACACTACATACTAACGCAGACATGTTATCGAGGAAAACGTGTGGCACATGTGTACAATGCCTTATGGAACACGATAATCCTAAAATGGGAAGAATGAAAACCAGATTGTTAAATATAATGACTGAAGACAAAAGAGAGAAATGGCAAATGAATAGTGATGGAATAGAGGAGATTAAAAATAAAACAAGAACGCAAACGAGTGGAAGGTTTATAATAGAGGATAATATTATTTATACCAAAGATAAAAGAATATGGATACCAGAGACCAAAAGAAAAGAAATGATTAAAAAAACAAATCTATTATTGTGCCATGCTGGAGTTGACAAAGTTATCAAATACATACAAAACAATTTTGATATGAGAGATCTAATAAAGGAAGTAAAAACGACAATATCAAATTGCGAATCGTGCCAAAAAGTTAAAGTTTAAGTACAAAGATGAAAGGGAAACCAAAAGTACTTGAAGCATCCAAACCCTTCGAGAAAATATATATGGACATATGTGGCCCAATGAAAGAAACATTTAACAGGAAAAGATACATTTGCACAATAATCGACCATTACAGCAAATATTTATCGTTAACAGCAATAAATAAACAGGATGAAGAGACAATTGGGAAGATATTGTTAAACAACTGGATTCTAAAATTTGGGGCACCCAAAGAACTACATGTAGATTGCAGGAAAACATTCGAAGCTAATAGCATAAAGAAAATAAGCAAAAATGCAGGGTTCGAGATAGTGTATTCGAGCCCATATAATCATAATACGAATGGTATAATCAAAAGACAATTCCGGACAATAAGAGATTTTATTAATGCATCGCTGAAAGACGGAAATACAAAAGACTGGGCAGACCTTATCCCAGATATAGAATATACACTCAACGCAACAATCCAAAAACAACGGGAGTAAGCCCAGCTGAAATTATTTTTGGTAGGAAAATTGATAGATCAAAATGGTATAATGATAGTAGAATCAACAGGAACGATATCGCATTGAAAATTGAAAGTAAAAGATGAAATGAGGAAACAACAACTGCAAGGAGGTTGGATATTGGAGACAAAGTGTTAATCAAACGAGAAATACGAAACAAGGATCAAGATATATATGAAGAACCATACACGGTAACAAAAAGAATACACGATCGTAGTTATAAGCTGAGAGATAAAAGTGGGAAGTCTTTAATCAGGAATATTGAAAAGATTAAAGAATTTAAAGAAGGGGGATGAAAGGGTAGAATTCACGTTTAAGTTAAAACTGAATATTGCTAATAAACATTTAAATTGTATTTATCAGATTACATAAATTTTTATATAAATATTTAAATTAATAAATTAAAATAAGTTTAAAATATAAAAATAAATTAAAATATATTAAATATTAAAATAAATTAAACCAGCATTGAAATCAGCATCAAAATTAAAATAATAAAAAAGCCTCGAACAGATTGTTTGAATATTACAAAAAAGCGCAGTTTAGTAAATAAAATAAATTTAGTAATTTTATTTGGTTAATTTATTAATTATGGAGATTGAACATGAATTCGACATTGTTGCGGCTAACAGTAATTATGGTAAATTTTGTCTAGATGGAGGTTCTGTTCATCAGATTGTTTTACTGGCCTTATAAATTCTATTAGCCTGAACATTTGGAAGATTATCTCTTGATTCCATCAAACATTTTATTGGATTTATTGAGTATTCGTGTATCATTTCAACTATTTTAGAGCCATCTATTATATTCTCAGTAGGTTTTATCGCTGTAGTCTTGATTTCTGACGGTTACAAGAGGTCGCGAAAATCATCCCATGTTTGGAAAAGTTATGGGCAGAAATCGGTTTGAATCAATGCTTCGCTGCCTAAGGTTTTACGATGAAACAGACGATAAAACGAATCGCCTTCATAAAATAGATAAAGTTTTGAATCATGTACTACAGAATATTCAAAGTGTTTATTATCCTGGTGAGAACTTATCGGTAGACGAATCTTTATTGTTATGGAAGGGACGCTTTATATTTAAACAATATATTTTTCAAAAAAAAGCAAAATATGGAATTAAAATATATGAGCTCTGTACACCTGATGGATTCGTGACAAATATAGTTATTTACGGTGGAAAGAATACTGTAAGTAATGAGATGGTCATTCTCACTGCGTCGTTTACCAGCTGTTAGAAAAATATTTAGGAAAAGGACATACTATATTTATGGATAATTATTATAATAGTATCAAATTAGCCACCTCTCTTTATAAAGATAAAACCCACGTTGTTGGCACACTTCGCAAAAATCGCAAAGGCAATCCGACAATTGTAACTGAAAAAAAAATTAAAAAGGGGCGAATCTGTTTTTGCAAGAAAAGGAAATATTTTAGTGCAGAAATGGAAAGATAAGCGGGATGTCCTGACTATATCTACAAAACATAAGGCTTTATTTCAAGAAGTACGGTACAAAAGAGGTTACATAAAAATTAAGCCTTCCACTATAATTGATTATAATAAAAACATGTCGGGAATTGATAGGGCGGACCAAATAATTTCCTATTACTTTATCCCCCGGAAATCGATACGCTGGTATTTAAAACTTTTCTTTCATATACTTGACCTGGCAATTTGAAATTCTTGTTGGTTGTACAATAAAATTCATTCAACTAAAAAAACTTATTTAGAGTTTCGAGATGATATTGTCTTTGTACTACTTAATTCTGGTAGAGAAGTACCTATGTTTTCACGCAGCCATAATTCACAAACACAACAATTCCTGTAAAAGCTGGAGAAACGAGTTAGATAACATGTATGTTCAAAAGACAAACAGCGCAAAGCTACTTTCTTCGTCTGTAAGATTTGCAAAACTAATAATGTACAACCAAATGGATTGTGCGTTGATAAATGTTTTAAAATTTTTATACAAAATAAAATGAATTTCATATTGATAAATTGGTTTTATATATTTTTTGGCTTATAATCAATTTCTTCTAATTTAATGTGACATGTGGGCCACGGCATGTAGTTTCTATCTATAGCCCAGTGTCACATATTTGTGTCAGTTTAAAAGAATACTTATTTTACTTTATTGGGCTGTTCTAAATACACATACGTAAAATCTATTCCAATTGATTTCGTATAACAATGAATAAAAAATTCGGCTATGGTGGATGTTTTCTCCAGAAGACCTTGGTAGCGAACGAGTTAACGTAGGAAAGCTTTCTGCAATAAACCTCGTTTTCATTTATATTACATTATTAATTTTCTATATTATTAATTATTTTTATTTATTATTCTCTACTTTTCGAGTTGGCAGATTTTTTGATTGCGTTGTTTCTCACTTAACTATGTGTACTTAACTTATTTACTTAAATTATTTTATGTTAAATTGTAGATGCGACATGCGACTTCCATGCTGTATTTCTCAAATGATCCCAATTTTATAAAAAACATCTTAAAATATTAAAAAAAATACCAGTTAATGGTATCCTAGATAGTATTTGGAGTTTTTCTTTAATTACATTGTGTATTAAATCATATTAAAACTAATGATATAGTTTAAATAAGCTGAATCAATTTTCTTTGAATAATAAATCTTTTGCTAAATTTTAAATGACATGTTACATAATTTTTTGTAATTAACGTTAATAATCGTTAAATTTTATATGAATTTGTATATAGAAATGAAATATCTTTTTATTATCTTAGAATGTATAGTTTACAATTTTTACCGATTAATATTTAATTTGCTTCATTTTATCAAATTTTAATACTATTTAGATGTTTAAAAGATTCTGTATTTTCCAAGCAGATATTATTCGCAATTGTTCATCTGCCAAAATTGGTAACGCTGCTTATCAAATAAAGTTTAATATAGGCGATAAAGAAAATAAAATATATTATGCGGAAGGAATTGGAAGTGGCTACACTGGACAAATGATGTTAATGAGAAGATGTGTTACATCTTTAATTGCTGAGGAACGTATAGAAATTAAACACAAATATGCTCTAGAGACTAGGAAGCACGCCGAAAGACTGATACAGGAAGCTATTATTAAAGGCCCAAACTGTCCATTTAACATAGAATTGATGGAGTTTGGCTTCAAGAATCAAAATTAGTAAAGAAGATGTTCGAAGTAATGAAAAAGGAATATCTTAATTATTAAAAACTAATTTAGGAATTAGTTCCACGATACAGATATTCAACGTTATCATTTACTCGATTATTTAAACTACCGATTCCTAGATCCAACACGATAAAATTTCCCGATCACAACGCGGTCCTCGAATTGAGAGGCAATTCTTTCCCGCCGATTAAAACTAGATATCAAGCAATGAAATCACAAAACAAGTCTCAATTTCTGACTAATATTCTCGTTTCAGCCGCGAAGGAAGAGTGGAAAACAAATAAATAAATGTTATTTCGTGATTTCCTTATTTACTCTTGAATAATTAATTTTAGAGTTTAATTGATATACTTAATTAGTATTCGATCATTTTGCATTTTGGACACATTTTTTTATACTTATTCATTCTAGAAAATGTTACAAAGGTTTGCTTTGCAGGAGATATTTTATTATTCGGCGGCTTCTTTAAACTATATCATTACCAAATAGTCNTAACTTTAACATTTTTTCAGTTTAGTTAGATATGTTGAGAGATGCGTATTTTATCATTTACCATTAATAAAACTTATTTTTATAATAATTGACATCAAAATAAACAAAAATTAAATGAAAATTAAATTTTTCCGATTACTATAGAAATGTAATAATAATGAAAATTTTGTTGTAAACTGGAATACAATAAAATGAAAAATGAGAAAATTTTGTAAACCAGAACGCAGGTCACTTGATTTCGGAATTCTGTCCAATGCTAGATCGACTGTTCTTTCCTAACTGTGTAATGACCTCTTGAGTGGTTGTTTGCTGTGTCCCCTTTGCCGGTGATTAATTGTTCTTGATGACAAAATCTATATGTACCAGTTCTTACTTCGTCTAATGAGAAAAATTTTAGTGGGCTTAATATATTTAAGAATAACTTTACCAACTACCGTAGGTTCTAGATCAATGAAAACCGTACGAGGCACGTGCTTCCCAGTCATTGTTTCACTGAAGAAAGTGTTGAAAGAATCATCACCTAATATATATTCTACTCCAGCTCACCGAAATTAAAGACCAAAACACCATAAATCGAAAGATTTCATTAAATGACGATTTACGGGACGACAATTAACTCCATAAAATTCATAAGTTTTGTAGCAAGTTTTAACAGATTTTTTTTGGAGATCACAATAAAATGAACTCCAAATATGAGAGAGTCTGACTTATAAGAATCGACTTTTAATGGAAGATAAAATCATTTATTTTTCATTGCTGGAGTTGATGAGCATAAACAGCGGCTTGATAGCGAACAAGTATTAATTATTATCAACTCCTTTTAGAAATTCAGGACTGATTAATTTCTCATGTCACCGATATCGGATAATCTGATAAATGGATAGATCGGCTCCATTTTAATTGATGATAATAGTAATAGAGATGATAATTAGTTATTTATTTCAGAAATTAGATCTTTTTGTTGCTTAAGTTGTGCGTCACTAAAGAGACTGTTTGAATCACATACAATTATATAGCACGGGTAGGATAGAAAACAATGTCTTTGTAAACGACAGCGTTAACAACGTAAACTACTATATTCCCACTAACTTAATAATATCTCATCATTCAATTATCTGAAATCTCATTCAACTCTAATCGATATAGTGCCACTACTGCAGCTGCAGAATAACTTGATTTTCCTCATCAATTTATACCTTGATGCGTCATGCATTTAGATGAAATTTTTTAGATTAACTGTACAGGAATTTTCGAATTGCATTATATAGAAAACTACTTGCTAACTTTAAATAAATAAATTTTATTTATTTTCATCTTAGAGTAATTTAACAAAAAAAAATTTATTAATTTAATCTTTTGGAAGTTTAAATCGCATCAAAACATAGATTTCGAGGACTAAAAATTTTAAGGGGGGAGATATGTTGAGGTCTGTAAATTAAAATAAATTTAAATGAAATTTAGGTAAGCAAAGAAAGAAGACAAATAAAAGCGTGATCATGCACTAAATTGATAGTAAAAGAAAGTATGATGGAAGCAGTATTAGGAAATGGCAAAAGCAGTTGCGAAAGGCAAGAATTCGGAAATCCGAGAAGAATCGATAAATTGTGAAATCATCGAAATCGAATTGGGAAAACGGGACAGGTATTGATTAGCTAATGGTCAACAAGATGATGATTAGGGATTTATCAGAAAAGGGTTAGGAAGGGTCGAAAAGCATTCGAATGTGTTAAAACAGAAAATCGTTAATTAATTAATTGGCTAATAGAAAACCTGAGCTAATAGGAAACCCGAGAGATTAAGGAAACCCCAGCTGGGTAAACAAAGAGAAAAGTAAATAGAAAGAAGATATGAGCCCATTAGTGGGACACAATGATTAATTGATAAAGAACAAAGAGAAGATAGTGCGTATAGAAAGGCCGCACGGGCCATTAATTATCTTTGTTCGTTGGACCATTATGGGTGACAGCCGAAGCAAATATGTGGAGTCAAATGTCAAGTGAGAGATTGGCTCGGCAATAACCATTTGTCATCCCGATTTCGAAGAGTATATAAGGAATGGGAAAATCAGAGCAAATCGGCATTTGCCTCAGCTAGGGTAAGAAGAATCGAGAATAGTCGAGAGGTAAAAACGAATTAAGAATTTATCTTTTGTCAAAGCATCAACGCCGTTTTTCTATTTTATTTATTGTTTTAATGGCCTTTTATTTTTTATTAATTGCATTTTCCAATACCGGAGTACATTTTCTTAAGAGTTAACGTTTGTATTTAAACAGAGAAAGATTAGTTTCCTATTGAGGGCAAAACAGTTCATCCTGGCCCAACACAATGAACATCGAAGTCTAAGTTTGAACGTTCTAAGTATATATATATATATATATATATATATATATATATATATATATATATATATATATATATATATATATATATATATATATATATATATATATATATATGTATACAGCGTATCAATAAGTAGATTCATTTCATAATTTCGTGACTGGGGCGGCTTCCCAGAAACTGCTGGCTTCCGCTTCAGCTAGGAGATTGTCCAGGTCAAAAGTGATCTGTAAATCTTCTTCCCAGGGTGTGTCTACCACTGGGACTATCTGGTATTTGTTAGGAGCTTCTTCTCTCATAGCATCGATTACATAGACGGCGGCTCGGGCGTTGGATCTGATAGCTTGACTTTTCGTTTCTTAGTGCTGGTAATGGTGGCTGGATAGGATTTGATGCCCGAGGACTCTTTGGCGGCACTTGAGTCGTGCCGGTGATGACAACTTCAGGCGTGACAGGACACCTGCGACAAGTAGATTGGTTTATGACACACCGGAAATATGTTTTTGGTTTTTTAATCGATGTTTTGACGTTTTGGAGTTTAACTTCTTTTGATGTTGTGTCTGCATGCTATTTCGGACGAATTCCGGTAAGTTTTAATCTATGTTGGCTTAAAATCAGTTTTTCCCAACAATTTATATAATGTAATTAAAAGTAACTGAATAATGTAGAATTATAATAAACTAAATATGTCCCTATTCCAAGACGTTGAAAAATAAATTATGAAACAATTTTTATAGCTAAAACATAACACCACGGAAATTATATTTTCTACAATTTAAATAAATTTCTAAAATTAATTATTTCAACAATAGTACTTTTAAAATGTTATATTTAAATAATCAATGACAATTTTAGAAATTTAAGCAATTATTAAGCTTTAGAAAATATTAATTACCGTATATACTCGTGTATAAGTCGAGAAATTTACCTCAAATTTTCAAGTCAAAATAGCCACTTCGATTTATACACGGGTCAAAAAACGTACAAATTAATTTTTAATGAAATCATTAAACCTTTTTTTATTTTTCTTACTTCGACTTATACGCGAGTATATACGGTAATAACTATAATTCCATAGAGAAAAGTTTATTTTCAGATAACACTAATAAAAAAATTTCATGTTGCCGTTTAAGTTATTGCACAATTTTGTAGGAGTTGAACTAATTTGTACTCTTCTACTACGGATTCGTTATCTCAGCATCTTTCTAGCGCCGTAATTTTTTATTGGTTTAGACATGGTTCAATTATGATAACTTTTCAACACCATAATAGTTTATTATTTTCTAAATAACATAAAGTTCATAATAATTCACGGACATTTCATTCTACATATACCAAAGAACAAAACATGATATTTAGGAATCATTTAGAAGCATAAGTAAGATACACATTCAAACCATTTTTATTTCTATTTATTATAATTATTTTTGATCTAAATATAAATTCTAGGATATTGAAAAACTTATGGAAAGAGATCGATTTATGACTCCACAAGAAGCATTAAAATATGGACTAATTGATCGTGTGATTACCCCACCCCATAATAAAACTGCTGAATCTAATGTTATAGAGTTTCAGAAAAAAGAAAATTAATTGTTTTTAAAATGCATTATAATAATTATTTTAATTCAGATTTGTAAATACCATTAATACAATACAACAAAAAGTTTGTCAAAATAGTGAATACCTAATTTAAGATACCCATCAATTTAGCTGAAAATGTCAAATGTTATAAACTATGCTAAATATGAATATTTTAAATACCTAGTTTACTTATTTGACAAACTTTTTGTCGGTGCTAAACATATTGATGAATTACATTTTAGGAAAATCTTTTAATTGTCTTCGGAAACTTAACAACATAATTGGAATTAGATGATTTTTCTCAAAGGAAAAGAAGATATAGGAAGAATGGGAAGCACTTATTAAAGCACTCTTAGGGATATATAATGACCTAGTAAGAAATTTCTTTAAAAAATATTACAACAAGTGAAAAAATAGTCAATACTAATTAGTTAAACCCCGCTGACCTAAAATTAAAATTATATTCACCGCTTAGCCCAGAGATCGTGAAATTACATTTCACCACTTCTTCATTTGATCCGTGGATTAAAATATTTAAATTGAATTGCGTCCTTTAACTTATTTTATTGGATACTTGCTGTGTCAAGTGTTTTCGGTTAATTCATCTTTAATTTAGTTATTTGTGGCTAGTTTTGGTTTATTTGGTTTATATATTTCTCATAACGATCTGTGAATTTTCTTTTTTTTGTTTAATTTTAGTTATTAAGTAATATAGCCATGTCATTCTCAACATCAGATATTAAGAGAGAAGTTTAATTCGACTGTCATGTCTTTAAATTTGAATGGCGTGTAAATTATTCCGTTTTATAATCAAATGGCAAAGTGTTATGCTTATCGATGTTTTTGTCGTGTTTGGATTTTAACTTCTCTTGATAGCCGTATGAGGGGGATAGCCCAAAAGTAATTTCTTTTCCCGTTTAAATTATCATTAAATGAATTTTATTTGTCATATTTAATGAAATATTTTGACACTGCCAAGCGCATTTTTCTAATCATTTATTAAAATTTGTCTATTTTTCTGGTTTTGAAATATCTTTATCTCGTTTATCTCGAAGGCTAGTAAATTCATAATTACTCCCATATAGATAGATAGAGAACTAAACTAACACAGTAGAAAAGTAACAGTACGCAAGCATTAATATTATTGATCCTTCAATATTGTTGGGCTGAGTCGAAGAGTATCTGAGAGACCAGCATAACGAAAACAAAAATTAAAAATAAAAATAAAATAAACAAATTTACGAAACAAAGTAGAAAGGAAATAAGAAAAACAATAATTAGAAAATAAGAATTAAAACAAAAAATATAAAAAACACGAAAAATTGAAATAGGACAATAAAATGACGGGAAATAACACAAAATATAGCAAATAATAAGAAAATTAAGGAAATTAAATAAAAACATAATAAAAATAAAGAAAATAGGAGGAAAATAGCTCAAAAACAAGGAAAATAAATTAAAATAATAAAATTAAGCGGTAATCAATTCTGATTGGTCCGCGTAAATAGAAAAGTAGTATATAAACGGACACTAAAATCATAACAATTACCGTTCATCTAACCACTACATTAGGTAAGAGTATTTTAAATTACCGTTCATCTAACCACTACATTAGAAACCAAAATTCACAGCGACAGCCACAGATTCACCGAAATCATTTCAAGGACTATTCTAGGAATCCAAGAAAACTCAACCTATTCTAGTATTAGCCATTTCTGTTCAGAGCTTTTCGATTCAGCCTATTTGAAAATTTGGTAAGGAATTTTTCATTATTTAAGTTTACCATGCAACGATCATGTGTATTTATAAATTTATAGTAGTCTAAATTTAACAATAATTTGTCTCTTTTCGTTTGATTTGAAGGTTTTACTTAATTAAATGTGTTAGTAATTTGGTAATAAATGTTTTATTATGAATGAAAGGAATTTTTATTATTTGTTGATTTTATGATATTTAAAATTTTGGAGAAACGTGGCGTTGAGAAACTCCATTGTCATGGTGTGAGGTGCCTTCGGGAGCTCAGCCGGTGGACATGGGGTTTTTTTCAATCACGCAGCTGATTCGGGCCGTAATGTGGGGGCTTCCTCACGGGTCCGTCGCTGAAGGAGTGACTAAATTCTATCAAATCTCATACGAAGAAGTAGGGTAGTAAAATGAGTCGATCAATAGGATAAATTTGGATATGTTCGCGCAGTGATTGAGGGTGTATTATAACAGCGTCTGATCGAGTTAACAATTCTTCTTTATCATCCAGTAGATCTGAACAAGTCTTACGTTAACAAAACCGTCCAACCTTGGTAGTGCTATAGTTGCCATAGTTCTCGAATTCGTTAGAAATTTAATCTTGAAGTTCTCAGCTACCGATTTTTGCGAAATCGTTTTCCTAACAGCTATATGTTCTCTCAAAGATGAAATTGTATGAAATTGCGTATTTAAATAGGTTTAAATAATCATCAAAAATAAAAGCGAATAATTCAAATCAGTAAAAATGTATTTCTCTAAAAAATATTGTAGCAGAATAATGTTACCCAGTAAAACATAGAATGTCCACATTCCGTCGAGTGGAAAATCCAGCATTGGGAAGTAATAAATCTCCAATTTGACAGCAGCAGCCAGCGTACATTGATAGTGATGGAGGGCCACGAGACGAGCTAGTAAATCATATTTGAGGGATCGTAAATTAATTCCAATATTGATGATGTAGAAATCCGGTTTTTCCAAAATATCCATGAGAGATAGCAGGCAGCATTTGAGGTAGATACATGGTTCGTAAGTGATGTAATATGTCATAAGGGAAAATACATCTGCATGCATACATAGGCATAGCATAGCGCATGAAAACCTCAGTCATCGATTATGACTAAGTATAAGTAGGTGAGAGAAAATTTTTATGCGCCATGCGCTTTAGAATAATCATAGAGGCTACTCGCAATATGTCAATTATGCAGACTGTTAATCACAGAAAATCCACACCTGACGCATCGGTTGAAACAGGATTCACTGAAAACATACTACTGACAGTCACCCGATTTTTTTTTTCTCACCGATCAGGAAGGATAGATAGTGACCAGACAGATATTTCGGGGTACATGTGGTTAAATTCATGGGAATATCCGACTTTGTTTTAATCATTCTGAATTTCTCTCAACTAGACAAGTGCAAATTAATTAGCAAATTTTTACTTATCGCAAACAAATAATTGCAGAGCGATTGATAGGGTCTTATTTTATGTTGAATAATTAATTTAAAGATAAATCGCCTATCCATGCATAAGATCTACACATCCAGATTATTTGTCGTGGGGTAAATCTATAATTTAGTTAAACTCTCTTTAAATACTAGGTATTGTTTGTCAGGTAAATTGATTAAATGGAAATTTCATCAACCCTTAATACCTTACTTTCCTTCGGCAAAATCTTGCATGAATGATCCACTTTCGCATACACAATGTCCCAAGCGCACAAGATCTGTAGGGTAACGACATCTCTTCAGGCTAATAAACTCGTGTTGTCTGTATGAAAATCTACGATCAGTATGGTATGAGTGTAACTAGATGATGATGTCTCATATTTGTCTTAGTTTGATGTTATTCACATTTCTTCTTCATAGCTATTCAAGATGTCTTCAAGTACCAACAACGTTCTTAAACCTTGCTTTTCTTGCTCGGACAAGAATTCAGTTATCAGGGATCTACAAGCGCAAATTGGAAAATACAAAAGGAAGATCGATGAGTTGGAGGGGACATGGTTTAGCCCCACGCAAATGAAGGAGACCCAAAAGAAATTGTATCGAAGCGAGCACTGTCGTGATGCTCTCATCTCCGAAAGTCGGGCACAGAGGAGTCTCATAAAAGAGCAGTCGGAAGCACTGCATAAGCTATACATACAAGCAGCGACCACTAGGAAAATAGCGAAGATCCCAATTAACGACGCCAGCAATCTCTTTCCAGCGCACCATGACACTTCCGTCAGGTTTTCGTCTCCACTCGCGAAGTCTTGCCATGGGTGTGTAGAGACCGAACTCTCTCCTAAAGATCAGAGATCGTATTCACCGGAACTAGTAAGGTCCAGCCGAATCTCGCGCCCTCATCAACCGTACAAACGAGCACCTCTTCAAAGCCTAAGCGTCGACAGCTGTCTCGGGCTGAACGCAAACGGAAACAACGGGAACGAGCGTCCGTCAAGCAGTGTACATCGTCAACCATCGCTCCAGTCGACGACAATAGTAATCTAACAGTGGCCGTCCCAACAACCGGAGTCTCCGGGCGAGTCATCTCCGCCGCCGGGGCGACGTGGGAAGAAAACGCTGTCGAGTTCTTTAATCTGGACGAGTTACTCGCCGACTCGGAGTGGGAGAAATGAAGATTTCCCCGAAAAATGGCCTCACTCTTCATAGAGACCTGAACCATCTTCTAATATCACCTCCTATCTTGATGTGTATTTCGTTCTTGTAAATTTTCCATTGTAAAAGCTCTCGATTTATTTGTACAGTAATCCTAGTAATAAAATTTCTTGTTTATATATGTGTTTCTGTATTTCTTAAGAAGATAATATGCAATAGGTAGATAGCCTCGAGAGTCTCAGAACCGAGGAGCATTAGTCAATTGGCAATCCCAGCTAGAAACAGGGTGATGGGGTGACAGGGTGAATAGACGTAAGTCCTTCTATCGGCAGTCAGGGGTTAGGAAGTCGAGGCCTCAGTAAGGAGTAGTCCGAAGGAGTATGGCTCACCTGCTTACTGGCGTCTCGCCGGCATAGCACAGTTCCAACGTGAGGTAACTCACGGGTGCTATGTTGGAGGGTAAGTTATGTACGGGTCCTGCTCAGTGATGACAAACAATAAAGTCGAGTGATATCGATGTGGGCATTTCATCCTCTAGACCAAAAGCGGAAAGGGGTCATCTGAGTAGTCACCCGCCAACATAATTTTTGGGGGCTCAGCCGGGATGATGTTTGAAATTTCCAATAATTAGTGCGAACTCCACCGGGATTTATCGATTGAAATTTTGTTGAATAATGTGAACCCACCAGGATTGTCAATTTTAATTGATGGAGAGTGCGAATTGACTAATGCTTATCGAATCTTCTTATAAAATTAGGATTAGAAAATAATAAAATTAGAAATATAAATAAAGTAAAATGTAATAATAAGATAAAAGTAGAATAAATTATAACGGCTTGAAAGGGAAAGTGTTTGACAAAACAACCATTAATTAGCTGTATATCATTAAAATACTTTCTTTTCCCAACAGACATGACAGAATTCGCAGAGCAGATGCAACAATTAATCAATTTCATTGAGATAGAAAACGATTCCATACAAACGCTTATATACAAAAGAGAAAGGATTAAGAGCATACAATTGCAAACAATGGGACAAGCATCAGTCGCACCTAACCACATGGTATTAGCCATAGGTCTGAGTCGTACAGATGGTAACGTAAATCATGAAACAATATACCAGTGGTACCAAGAAAGATTGAGACACCCTACATTAAATCTGAAATATCATCAACTACGAGAGCAATTAGATATCATACCTGATATAATAGAACAGAAGATCCAAGAGAAACTCACTAGATTACGAACCTGTCTGTCTTGCAAACTTCGTCCTATCCGCATACTGTTCTTGCCTTGTGGACACCTCAGTCACTGCGAAGAATGTGTGAACGATTTAAAGCGATGCACGATATGTAAGCATGAGATAAAAGAAACTCATATGGTTTATTATGGTGAATGAAATTGTTAAAGATACAATAACATTGACGAACATCGAATCATTACTGACGGTTGAATGAGAATAAATGTAATTGTTGTATGGAATATTATCAAATATTAAATTTTATTTTTATGGCGAATAAATTTGTGTTATGAACTGAGTAACTTATGGTTCTTAATTCTATGTTATATTTTTGCTTTGAATCAAACGAAAAGAGAACTAAGCTAACGTGGAATTAGTCCCAATATAGGCTGTAAGGGTACAAACCGAGCCACCTTCGGGCGGTACGTTCTATCATAAGAAAACCAATTGGGAGGGGATAACCGATCAACCCAAGTGAGGAGCGTAAGGCGGGGTACCATCGCAAATGATGTGAAGTTTCTGCGGTGTGACTGATCACCATGCCAATGTGGAAATGGATCATCGCGATCGTCGTGCGTTTTGAGCAAGGGGAGAAAGGGGGAACACTCTCAAGCGGTAAAGAGTAAGTCGACAAATTAAAAGTAGAGAAAATGATAATTTAGAGTAAAAGAGAGACCAGGGGAAGTAGAAGCATGCAGAGTGAGAGATAATAAGGCCGAGTTGTTGAAAAACCCAGCCGGTCAGGATAATGAAGATTGAGCTGTGAAAAATGCCAGCCAGTCGTAAAGGCCTAGAAAAATAGTGAGATAGCAATTATTGCTACTAGTGAGAAGGCATTATGCCTACCGAAAAAATAGCGTTAAGCTAATAGTGAGATAGCAATTATTGCTACTAGTGAGAAGGCATTATGCCTACCGAAAAAATAGCGTTAAGCTAATAGTGAGATAGCAATTATTGCTACTAGTGAGAAGGCATTATGCCTACCGAAAAATAGCGTTAAGCTAATAGTGAGATAGCAATTATTGCTACTAGTGAGAAGGCATTATGCCTACCGAAAAAATAGCGTTAAGCTAATAGTGAGATGGCAATTACTGCCACTAGTGAGAAGGCATTATGCCTACCATGAATAACGTTAAACGAATAGTAAGACAGAATATTGAAGCTAGCTAGAAATGAATTGAACTAAATACGAAAATTCAAAGATAGAGAGAGGACTAAACGAGCTCGTGATAGATGATAATAAAGCGTTAATGATAAAGAGAGATAGGGAAAGGAAAATAAATGAAGAAGAGAGGGAAAAATAAAGAATAAGCGAGGATGACGAGAATAATTAAATAATTAAAGGGATCCCAGTGGAGTAGAGAAACTCCACAGAGTTTTTGGGTTAACCGGGAAAATGATTTCATTGGGTTTAGAGTAAAACCCCGGGAGAAAACAACCGACAGACAAGTAAAATAGCGACGACAGCGCCAGAAAAGTAAGGATAAAAGGGGGGTAATAAGCAGTGACCGACAACGACCTATTCATACTATAAGTATTAAAGATAGATAATTATTACGACTCTATAGACAATTGTTACTACCCCATATAGATAATTTAAAATCGACGAAAAATACGGGCTGATGGGAGATTATAATCCGCGGAAGTAATCGTACGAAAATAGGGGAGCATAAACAGAACCTAAAAGGTGTCTGTGTTTGGATGTTGCAGAAAGAATGATGAAGTCGTGTAAGCAGATGCAACACGAGATCATTTTTTCATTTTAGATAAGCAAACCAGTCCAGTCAACCAAGTCAATCCAGAACCTGCACAAAAGGAATTCGAAGAAAACCAACAACCAACCGGAGATAATTAAGTCAGAACCCGCTCAATAGGAGTAACACAACCCGAAGATTGTAATAACGGAGGACGATACAAATAACGACAGCTCCAACTTCAACCGAATCACCGACATACTCAGTCTCATTGTGTTAGCAGCCATCAGCCAAGGACTACTAAATCTTCTCAGAATATCAGTAGCAGAAGCGTATAGAATATTCTTCGAAGGAGACACTATCCGAGCAGAACTCGCCCAATTCAACAGCCGCTAACCGTAGAAAAATCTACAAGAAAAGACAGAGAAGCGTAAGAAAGAATCACGGATAAACCTAGCCTTAGATCTTCAAGTAAGCCAGGAGACGTATTATTTTCAGGAGACGAATTAGAACAACTCAAAAGAGGACGATCAATTAGACATCAGAGAAGGATATCACAAGGAGCAAGAAGAACCCATCAAATACCCATATTTGACCAAGAAAATCTCGGGTACACCCCTAGTCGATCTCGAAGCAGAGAGAGTTTATCCGATATAACAAACAACCTAACTGCGTCAACAGAAGCACTATCTGCCAATAGCCTGAGTACATCGTTAGATAATTTGAAAGAACCGATAGAAATTCAAGAACCAATCATGACGAGTGTGGTAAAAACCGACGAGTATAAAGAAAAATTTAGAGGTGAACCGTTCAACGGAAATGCCAACAAATTGGTAACGTTTATCACCAACTTCGAGGTCTATATCACGGTGTGCGGATGGACCGCCGAAGCGGTTAGTAAGAGAATGCCGTTATTTTTGTGCGATAGCGCGTTAGAAGTGTATTTAGAAGCTAAAGAAAGAGATACAAAATTAGATAATTGGGAAGATATCAAAACATTCCTGAAGAAAACTTTCGGAGCGAGCAAGCCGATAAATCAAGCACTCGGCGAACTAGCCAATAGAAAACAGAGAGCAAATGAATCAATAACATTATATGCAAGTGAATTGCGGAGATTAGCAAAGAAAGCAATGAATGGAAAACTGCCAGAGGAAAATTTGATCGGCTATTTCATAGAGGGATTACGCCGAGAAGAAGTGAGAGCATCTGTAGGATGCCAAATGTGTAAAACGTTGGAAGAGGCCATAGATTGGGCCACAAGATGTGAACTTCACCTTCCTGCACAAATGAATATCATGCAAGAGGATGGGAGGATAGCAACAGCCACGGTAAAACGGATAATGGAGATAACACCAACCAAGGACCAAAGATGAATCAATTTATACCCGGTGCGCATCAAATTTTCAAACCACCACAAGGACGATCAAATGGGAATAATAGTGATCGCAACAACCTGAATAACGGGAACAACTTTAATAATCGACGAAATACGAACGATAACAAACAGTGCCGAACATGTGGTAAATCGGGACATTGGGACCGAGATTGTTACAGAAATGCGACGTGTAATCGGTGCGGACGACGGGACATACGGAGGCATATGTCAAGCAAGAGCGTGTTATAACTGCGGACAATCGGGACATATCTCGAGAGAATGCCGAGAAAGAAACCAACAACAACGACAACCTCAACGGAATAATAATTATACACCAAATTCGCAACGACAAAATAACCTCAGTGAAGGAAAACAAATGAACGTCATGCAAGAAATTTCTCAAATGAAACAGATGATGCATCAATTAATGCGACCCAGATCAGAACCGGCACCTCAGCAAACACAGAATATACGTATGATGAGAAGCACCGAAAACATCAACAACTACGAGAGACAGCAACATGCTCAAGATTGGCAACGATTACAAGCTGAGGAAGAGAGGATAAAACAAGAACGCAACCAGCAACGACAGGGAACAACCATTTCGAATAAATATGT
>CAUHTR010004678.1:0-34299 GCA_959609185.1 Schmidtea polychroa | reverse complement strand
ATAATAATAATAATAGTAATAAAAATAAACTTGCGATATGTTGATTGTAACCAGCTATGTGGAGATTTCAGCCAAGATTTCGATGATAAGGATCAAATATTGGATGATGTTGGACCGCTTTGTGGAGATTTCACCAGATTTCGATGATAGTATCGATATAGATGTTGATATTGATGATATATTATTAACTGATAATGATAATGATGAATATTATTAAAAATATATCTTTTTAAAAAAAAAAAAAAATAGACTTCATGTGTTCATTTTTATTGGCTTTATTAAAAACTTGTGATAGTTTTCAAGTTTAATCATTTTTAATAATCGTAATAATAACATCTTTTAATATTTGCATTTTTATTGTTATATTGAAAACATGTGATAATTTTCAAGTTTAAACATTTTTATTATTAGTAATGATAACTACTTTTAATATGCTCATTTTCATTTTTATTGGTATTTTGAAAACTAGTGATAATTTCAATTTTACACATTTTTAAATAATAATGATGATAATAATAATGATGTTAATAATAATAATAATAATAATAATAATAATAATAATAATTATAATAATAATAATACCTTTATGAGATGTTGAGTGTAACCAATACTATTGTGAGCAATACCCATAGGGGGACAAAATATTTTGTCGGATAGACTAGAAGTATATATATTAATACTAATAATAATAATAAAAATAATAATAATAATAATAATAATAATAATAATAATAATAATAATAATTATAATAATAATAATAATAATAATAATAATAATAATAATAACAATAATAATAAAAATAATAATAATAATAATGATAATAATAATAATAATAATAATAATAATAATAATAATAATAATAATAATAATATAAATAATAATAATAATAATAAAAATAATAATAATAATAATAACAACAATAATAATAAAAAAAAAAAATAATAATAATAATAATAATAATAATAATAATAAAAATAATAATAATAATAAAAATAATAATAATAATAATAATAATAATAATAATAATAATAATAATACCCTTGTGAGATGTTGAGTGTAACCAATACCATTGAACTCTTTGAAGGTTATTGAACCTCCATAGACCTTCGATGGTCTCAAATACTCACCATTCAAATACCTTTCGAATGAGCTATTAAATAATAAAAACCATTGGCGGGAACTCTGAGAATTTAAATTTTAAAAAATTTAGCATGACTCATCGCATGACTCATATGACCTTGAATGAGGCATCGGATGAGGCATATGACCTTGAATGAGGCATCGGATGAGTCATATGACCTCGAATGAGTCATATGACCTTGAATGGGTCATCGAATGAGTCATATGACCCCGAATGAGTCATCGGATGAGTCATATGTCCTTGAATGAGTCATATGACCTTGAATGAGTCATCGGATGACTCATATGACCTTGAATGAGTCACCGGATGAGTCATGTGACCTTGAATGAGTCACCGGATGAGTCATATGACCTTGAATGAGTCATCGGATGAGTCATATGTCTTTGTTTAAAATTTGACCTTGAAAATTTTTTTTTAATGGCGGGGGGGGGGGTAGGGGGTATGTCTTTGTTCCAGAGGGCCGCTGGTTTAGTGGGCCGCTATCCCTCTACTATATATATATCATAATTATTAAATAAATTATTCGAATCACATATTTCAATTTGAAAACACTTACAATTTTCTTTTTTGTTCTTCCTGCGAGACTTGTTGGTTAATTTTTGTTTGGCATTTGTCGAAATATCGGGCATGTTTGGTTTTTGAATGGCATTGTTCATTAAATATTTTTCTTTTTTGTCATTCCTGCGAGATTTGTTGGGTAAATTTTGGTTGTTTTCTGAATATATATATATATATATATATATATATATATATATATATATATTTTGAATAGTAATAATAATTTAATTTACCTTCTTCATCAATGTCCACAGGCAAAAAATTGGATTGAATAGAAGCGGAAGTTGAAGCTAAAACATCTAATAGGAAAATATTAATAAAGTTTTAAAAATTAAATAAATTTTACTTTGCTGTATGTTTCCTAAACGAGCTTTTTTCGGATTCCCAATGAAAAAGTGACAAACATTTCCTTAAACATAATAATAAATTCAAGTTTAAAAATAAAAATAATAAATTTACTTTTTCGCGAAATCGATTCTTCTTTAGTCATGAATATTTGCTTGTTCATATTTTGAAATTTTCTAAAAGTGAAATTAAAAGTAATGTTTATACATAATATCAAAACAAAAAGATTTACTCACCAACCAATCGAAATTGAGTATTTAGTGAAATGATAAAATTGACCAATCAGAATTGTGATTGGTTAGAAAAAAAATAGCATGTAAATTAGAAAGACATGACTACTAAATTTAAACAAGGAAATGATGAGTATTTTTAACAAAGAGATGACTAAGTCATCACATGAATAACATAAAGACATGTGCAATAAACATGCAAATAAACAAAGACACATAATACATAAAATGTCTACTTTAAATGAAAAAGGTATTTTATTATTAATATTATTATTTTTTTAAATTCTTTTTATAGATGATCTGATAAAGTATTTAGCCGAAAAAATATTAGAAATGACCGGAATAAATATATATAATCATATATTGGATGATGCACAATATGACAAAAATATGAACGATGATGAAGAAACAAATAAAGATAATAAATGTGGTGACGAGGAATGCGAATGTTATAGTGGAATAAATAATAAAGATTAAATTTTTTTATTTTACAATATTAAAGAATAAAAGAAGTATTACTTTTTAAAAATATATTTTATAGAAAAACAACATACAGTAATTCCAAACATTATTAAAATTAATTTTGTCTTGTCTTGAGATTTTCGTTTTTCAACAATTTCATTAATGACATTCCAGGATCCATTTTCTGATTTTAATCAGTTATTTGTAATTGATTTAGAAAAAATAAATAATAATAATAATAATAATATTTAAATAATAATAGGTTAGAAAAAAAAATATGATTAAGAAAGACAGCGGCAATACAGTTGCAAGTTTAATAAAGAAAAATGCAATTCAGATGCAATATTAATGTCATTCAGTAATTTAAAAAAATAATATTAAGGATGTTTAATAATAGTATTAATTTAAATAGTAAAAATATCAATAATAATAATATTAATTATAATAGTAATATTTTGAAATAATAATAATGATTCATAAAAATTAATGCTAGGAGTTACATGTCTTTGTTCTAACTTAGAAAAATTTTGAAAAAGTATGAGTCATAAAAATTTTTTGCTATGGGGGGGTTAAATGTCTTTGTTTTGACTTAGAAAAATTTTGAAAAAGTATGAGTCATGCTTTTCACCCGACATGATGGGTTTGAACCGCTTTAGAACAAAGACTATGAGTCATACATACACATATGATACACCCACGTGACACCTGACTCACCCTCTACACGATGAGTCATCACTGAAAAGTGATGAGTCATAGGTCTTTGTGCCAGCGGGCTCACATCAACCTTAGAAAAATTTTGAAAAATATATGACTCATGCTTTTCACCCGACATGTTGGGTTTGAACCGCTTTAGAACAAAGACTATGAGTCATACATACACATATGATACACCCACGTGACCCCTGACTCACCCTCTACACGATGAGTCATCAATCGATGAGTCATCACTGAAAAGTGATGAGTCATAGGTCTTTGTGCCAGCGGGCTCACATCTACCTACTCACATTTACAGAGTCGAAATTTGAGTCCAATCATAACACAAGTTTTATTGTGCCTCTTAGAATATTTTCATTCTATTTCCCTGAAAGGCCATCATATACAATAGTGTTTATATTATAAGCATTTATCATTATTGTATGTAGTTTCAAACTATTGCTGGATTTATGATCAATAGGCAGAGTTTAGCCATATGTTCTTTTAATTTCTTATAGTCAAGTTTACGTGTCATTTTTTTCAACTTATTCATCCAATACACCAATAATACTTTGTGTTTTTCACTAAAGGTTTATTTCTTTCATTCACTCAACAGTCTCTTATTAAATAGTGATGGAATCTATCCATTAATGAAGTCAATTATAACGAAAGAACTCAAAAAATACATCTCATATGATTAGTTCTCCTTTCTTTATTAACCCTTTCATTCGGGAATTAATTCTGTGGGTAAATTAATTATCTAGACCATCAAACCTAGTAAGGGGACTCAAATTATGCAAAAAAATAAAAAAATAATTAAAATTATTAAAATGTACTAGAACAAATTTCAATTTTCTTAAAAAGTACTTCTCACATTATATTTTCGAAAAGGTACAACAGATATTCAGCACACAAAACTGTGTACAATATATTGTACACTCCGTATAAAAGGGTTAAAGAATCAACTTCATTCTGTATGTTTTCTATTTATTTGATACATTTCCGTATTTGAAAATGTTAGGAAACTAAAATGCTGGTCTATATTCTTCCAGTCATTCTAATTCTCGGATTTGTTTACAGGTTTTCATGTACTTATTTCAAATAGCGAAACCCAAAAATATTGAAACTTTATTGAACAACACCTCAATACATTTTTGGTTCCAGTCACAGATGAAAGTTTTACAATATCCAATTTTTACTTAAACTGTTGAATTCTACATTTCTATACAAGATTAAGATAAATTATTACAATGAAAACTATCCTTCGTTAAATCTCACCAGTAAATAAAAAATATGATTCTCTTTAAAACAGAGCGATGTATTCTTCACATTCTTGTAATTTTTAATCATAATCTTCATGGCAATCAATTTCATTCTTTTGCTTTAACCTAATAAATAAATTTTCTCAAATTTTCTTAAATTGTGCTCTCATGAGAAATTTGTTTATATGCTCCCTTTAATAAATCAAGTAAACAACATTTTCTTTAATTTATTATATATTTGTACATTTTAAATTGTAAGCTCTGGAGACATTATTAAGGACATTATTAAATTATTACATTAATTTTTATCTGTTCGTTTGTCAGCCATTTTCACTCCCCTTTTAGTAAATATAGATTTTTTAGATTATGTAAAGTTTTAATTAATTTTTAATTAACTTTTGTCAAAAACTATATATATGTTATTCAAAAAAATAAATGCAGTGCATTCTTCAAAAAAACGTAATACGAGGTGCATTCAATAAGCACCGGGATTACTCCATAAAAAATAATATTTCTTCAACATAATTCTAGTGAAATCATTATATACTATCTATGATTCCAAAAATAGTTTATTTTAATATTCATCTGCATTGCAACGTAGAAAAGCACATTTTCAATTTTTTTGTCAAATCATCCTAAATCTATTGATTGTTTTCCAATTTCTTTTATAAACTTTTTCATTTTAGACTATTGATCAATATTTTGTTTTATCTTTAACACGAATTTTGTGCTTGTTTTAATTTCCAGAATATCTAATCTAAAATAAGAAATAAAGATAAATATAATTAAAATAAATAATCATTAATATGGGACATGAAGCAAAAGCGGTTTAAATAATTATCTAAAAATGTACATTTTAATATTTTAAATATAAAGACTTTTTACTCTCGTTTTAGGAAAAGAATAACTAAAATAAATTGTTTATAAAACAAGTGGTTTAGAATTTTCAGAGTATTTACAAATAATATCCGCATTCAGCTTCCTATTGGTCAAAATAGCTACTGAAGTTTTAGCTAATATCTGATAATCATATTTTATAATTTCTATTCTTGAAATAATCTGTAAATGTCAAGAATTTTCCTACTCAGAATTCATATAAACTTCTTATGTTTCATTCTATTGGAAGCTGCACAAGATCTTGATATCGGTAAGTGGGTTTTCAAATGTTTTTCAATTAAACTCATAAATATTTACTTTAAAATATTTTTAAATAATTTTATAAATAAATAATTTTTAAATAAATTATAAAATATAAAACAAATGAAAATTAATTTTTTTAATAATATTTTTAGATTGCATATTTATTAATAAATCGAACTGAATTTTAACTTAATCTGGAAGAAAATATGTTTATTTATCATTAATTTTATTGTTTTAATAAAACAATTTTTTTGCTAATTCTTTTTTAATATTAAAAAATAAAAAAACAATTCATTGAAAAAACTGTGCGAAAATTCATGAATATATAAAAAAGCATTAATTTCTTTACTGATTCAACATTTTTATAAATGCAATGCCAATTGAAAAGAAATCAAAGGTGAAAATCGAAAGAAGTTCTTATAATATTAAAGAATAAACAAAATAAATAAATAAATATATATATATATATATATGTGTGTGTGTGTGTGAGTGTGTGCGTGTATGAATTTTTAAAATTATTACATTTTTTTAAAATAATAAAAGTTTGATTTAATGTCTAGAAATTTTTTGAAAATAGGAATTTAAATTAGAAAAATAATTAATCTTTTCGTTTAAAATTTTAGTTTTTTTATGGACTTGTTGCCACCCATTATATATTAACATTAAGTTATGGTTAAATAATGCGTGTTTCATGGAATTTATTAAAATTTTTATTTGAAAAGAAACAATTATTTATTACAAACCTGGCTTGAATCCTTTTTGTATGTAGACAATATATTACCTTTTATTGACAACTATTTCATACCAATACTAAAAATACCTGTTGATTGTTATTCAATATAATTTTGTTTTTATCCAACTACGATAAAACTCTAACAAAAACGCATTTATTTTATTAGCAGCGTCACATTCAACTGTTTTGTTTGTTGTATTTGTTTGGTATTGGTATAAACTTAAAGGATTTTTTTTACATTTCATTTCTAATTGAATAACTTATTTAATTTACATTTTAAAATGCCGATAAAAATTAAATTTTAATTATTCAATTAGTTTTTCATGCATAAAATAAATAATTATTTTATTTGTATAATTACAAAATTTCAACATTTTATATACAACTAAAAGTAAAATATTAAGCAATTTAAACAAAATATATAAGTTTAAATACATATTTCAGTAACCGGGCGATTAATAAAACAATAAGTCTCTGGGAAAGATTTTATTTTTGAGTTTTCACAGCTACATCATAATTATTTTTAAATAAGTAATAAATATTTATTATATAATAATAAACATTGAAAAATAATATTAAGGAATAAAAAAAGTAAGAAATAATAAAATTCTGAAAATTTCTGATCAGAGTTGTATGAAATTTATCATTATATGGTTTTAAGAGATTTATTTCTAAATCCACGAAAATAATGTTGTAACCTCTTCATCAAATGCATTATTTGTGGTTATTGTGATTATTGTGATTATTTGTACTTCAGTACAGTAGTGTGCTATAAATTAAACTTTTATTATTTATTTTCAAAGGAAGCATTAACTCAGTGTGCAGCTGATTCCCATTCTTTTCTAACTTCGGTAAGGTTGGATGTACAATTTCAGCTAGTAGACCAAATGCATTGCAGACTCCTTTCCTGGGTTTTAGTAAAAGATATGTTCTCATAGCCAACTTGGTAGAATTTTCCGAAATAAGATAATAAATGAGAATCATATCATTATTGTTTTCTTATTATTTTTCATTAATTATTATTCGATTGAATGATAATTAAACATTTATCAGTGATCAATTAAAAGTCACCGAATCCATTTCCTATCTGTTATTTATTGTTTCTAAATAGTTATGACATATTCCCAATCCTCAACTTTTATGTTATTATTATTATTATTATTATTATTATTATTATTATTATTATTATTATTATTATTATTATTATTATTATTATTATTATTATTATTATTATTATTATTATTATTATTATTATTATTATTATTATTATTATTATTATTATTATTATTATTATTATTATTATTATTGTTATTAATATCATCATCATCAACATTATTAATCATAAAAATATATTTGCTAGTTATTAGATGTATATAATTTTATTTTTTTCTTATTGATTTGGTGTTTATCGGAAAATATTTATATTTATTTTATTAATTTAATAGTTCAATTATTTTTATGAAACATTAATTAATTTTTGTTTCATTTTATTTACGCATAGCTTCTCAATATATTTTCTCTTAAACAGACATACGAAAATGCTCATTGAGATCTATCGGTACATTAAATATGTTTCTTGAACATTTTTCTTTTTTTTAATATACATAAAAAGAGAAAGCATTAAATAAAGAATGTAAATGCTCAATACGTTATTTTTGCAAAAATATATTTTAATGAAAAGAAATAGGTTTATCACTAATTGCAATCGCAAATTAAGGTAATTTTCAGACATTTGCATACTTGTTTGAAAAGTCCGAACTTGCCGTTTGATACAAAAAATTGTATATGCAATTATTATATCAAAATAGACTTCTTTATAAATATTTCAAAATTAAAAGTATAATTCACATTAATTTGCAAATAAAATATGGTGCAAAACGTCAATAAAAGAAGTTGTTAATCACCTCCAACTTTCGTAAAATAATTTTCAGAAAATCCAAAAAGTCTGTTGAAAAAACAAATATTTCTATCATTATTTTCATTAACTGTTTGAACATTGGCAACAAACTTCCCCTATGAGAAAGTTATTCGTTAAAAATACTTCAATCTATTCTATAAGTTATAGAGTTAGAAGAAAATATTTAATATAAAAGAAAGAATAGTGAAAATAAAGAAAAAGAACTATATTGACTGAAATAAATATAAAGACAAAAGATCATTATAGTAAAACATGAAGTATAATAGTGTACCCACATCTTCCAAAATTCAAAAAAGACAGTCTAGTCTCAATCTTAAGAGATCAGGATACTTCTTATGTCAAATCAAAGCGATCTAAGAAAAAAATTATATTTTAAAATAATCTTCAGTAACAAATCGAAAAACATTATATTATTAAATCTAGTAATGAAAACTGTTTCATTTCAATAAAAACAAAATGTTGACTATATACTTCATTTAGGATGGGTGACTCGGTTGTAATTTTGACTAAGAAATAAAACTTTGTCAAGAACTTCACTTCCAAAATTTTGTAGATCAAACATTCAGTAATAATACAATGAAATTACTGTAGAAAACAAAATATATTCAACAACACGACGAAAAGACTACTAAATCTATATTAACTTTCACCTGAAATAAAACATTAACATTACTTAACAAATATAAGCACATATATCCAGAATATATATCTTAATTGTATATAAAGACTAGATATTTCTGTGAGGTAAAACATACGAGCATAAATTATTTCAAAATTCACTGCTATAAGCAGAAAAACCTGTACACTGTTCGATGCATGCACAATTACTTATTAATGGCATAAGATCAGATTTACATTTACCCTTAATTGCATGATTTTTTTTATTCATTTTGAATAAAATAAAATAACACTCCTTTGACTGAATATATTATTGAGACTTGTAACGCATCTAGGTGTCACTTTATGATCTAAATTTGTTAAACAGCTTTGTAGCTCAAAATCAACACTATGAAATGGTTAGTTCTTATTTATTTTAGGCGATCTAAATGTGAAATTCTGGTATGTTGAAAATTTGCTACACAATGCAATTAAGGGTTAAGTCATCAGGATCACACATGAGTGTGACAGACAAAAAGTCTATCTACTTACAAACTGTTTAATTACCTTTTATTGACGTGTTTCACATATATATATATATATATATATATATATATATATATATATATATATATATTTATATTTATGAAAATATTTTCTAGATCTTCAGTCTCTGGTTGGCGTTGGCTTTGAATATAATGATTTTCGAGTTTCTTTATTTTTACCTATTACAAAGAATAAAATACGCTGTTTCGAAAATAGATTTTACTGCTTTATTATTTAGCGAAAAATGGTTCTTTATAAAAGACAAGATTGCATTTACATTGGTGTATTATATTGCTACTGTCACTTGTCTACATATGAAAAGATGTTTTCTATGTCTTAGTTCCGACCTCTTTTGCATTAATTTTAATTTATGACTGCCAGCAAATTGGAATTAAGTGACTTAGTTTTATATGTTATAAAAGAGCTCATTTCCGTTAATAATTTTGGTTTCACTTTATCTCAATTAAATTTCTAAATAAGTTCAGTAATTTTTCAAATTTTATCATTCTAATCTTTAAAAGTTGTAATGTTACAAATCAATAGGGACTGGATAAATTAGTTTATTGTAAAGCCGGTTAGATTAATGTTTCGGTAATAATTTCTTAACATCAATTAAATTATCAGTGCAAAAAGGTATAAATAAAGAGCTGCAGAAAGACTAATTGGAAGTTGGTAGAAGAAAATTTAATTAAATTTAGAGTTTGTAAAGAAACAAATAGAATTAAAAGGTACAGAGACTAATTTAGAAGAAGTTTAAAATAGTTATAATCGATCTTTCCATTAAATTGACGTAAAAGAAAAGGCATTGCCTATTGGGTCACCAACCTTAAATTAACCAAACTGTTTTCCGAGAGAAAGTGCAAATATAATGACAATGTGAAATTTATTATAAGATTTTTTTTCCAATTTCACAACTGATTTATTAACAAGAGCTAAAGACTATGAATCAGTAAATATATCGATGTTTTTAAGCTCTTGTCAATAAATCTGTAATTTGTTTTGAAAATAAATAAATTTGTTCTGTGTTCAGAGGTTGACCTACTTATTAATTAATAACCCAACAATATAACTGCGTGATCTTGAACTGTTGGCATTAAAAGTAAAGCAATATACGAGATCAAAACTTAGACCAAACAGTGTCATAGATTTATTATCAAACATATCACGAACTTTACAAGACTTTGAAATAATTTTTACATTACAACTTCCAATATTCTTTTAAATAGATATTCAGACAAATCCTCAAAAAATGGTAAAACTATAACAGAACCAACACCAGCAATAAAATCACTTGCCAGTAATAAGATTCAATATGGCATCACCAATCAATCCCTTTGCCATACTTTCATTATTAATGAAAGAAACATTCTCCAGAGAAGTAAAAAGATCAACCCCAGGTAAAATTATATCATCATTAAAACTATTGAAAATTATCAATACACCTATCAACAGATCTACATATCATGCATTCTTACAAATTTCTGTTTCAAATGCGATTCTTTTTTCGATTATCAAAAAAAGAAACAAATCGTAGAAAATATTTCCTCTTTGAAAGGAAATTTTATTTTACCATATAAATGATTTATTTAATACAAAAATAGTTCAACATGTTCCACACTTTTAAATACAAGAAAATATCATCAAGACAACACTTATATACCGTCGGTTTATTTATATTACAATTTATAAAATTGCTTTCAAAATTTAACATAAGGACCGAAGCCAATGTCGGCGCTGAAATTAAATTTAATAACAAATTATTAGCAAAATCAAGTCAAAAATATTAAAAAAAATAAAATCACTATTTTCTGTAAATTTTAATATTACTAAAATATTTTAATATTCAAATAATGAAACATTTTCTCAATTTCTTACAACGTATAATTAGTTGACTTTTCGTTTCAATCAAAATAAATAAGTTTAAGTAATTAATAAATTAATTAAAATTCCTTACTGAGAATTACCTACATAAGATTTTAATTAAAAATTTCCTTTTCCAAATAATCAGTTTACTTTAGTTGTTTTTATTATTAAAATAAATACTCTTTCAATGCTCTTTTAAATCGAAATATAAAAATATTAATAAAAATACTAAATAAATATTTAAATAAATTATTTATAATTTAAAAATTCTAAAATATGCAATAATATTTCTTTTATTATTTCTTTATTTTTCATGCTTCATTCTACTGTGAAATGTAAAAACGAAATGAAAATGCTAGAAATGTACAAAGTGTTTTGAAAATTAGTTAAGAAAATCTAAAACTCGGAGTCACTGAAAAAATTAAATGGTTTTTTTATTTACAATGATTGAAATATTGAAAATCAAATGCAAAATTTATCAAATTATTGAATCATTTGTGCATGAATCAATTGAATATATTTATTTTCAGACTAATAAACTTTTTGAGCTAATAATTGACATGATTTTTTTTAAAACTTTCTACATCCATATTTCAATTGAAAATGTGAATATGTACAAAATCAAAGTTAATTAATACAAAAATTGAAAACTAAATATTTCGACTAAATTGTTTAAAATGTTGAAAGTTTAAGTGATTGCGTGATTTTGACAGAAATAAATCAGTGGGCCTCAACGGTAAAAAGCAACTCGGCACAAACAAATTAAAACAATTAAAATAATAAAATAATCCCATAAAATGTTTCCGAATTTATTATTAATATACTTTATATAATATATTTCAATCTATTAAATAAATATTATACATAAAACCTCACATATAATTAATTAAAATAATTGAATTTAATAAATCTTATTTTAAAGTAAATATTCATAAACTGAGATCTCGGAAATTTCTAATTTAAAAGTATTTCTATTATTTTATTAATCGATTTTAAAAATGTAATTTTTCTACTTAAATCTCCAGAACCGGTCAAAACACTTTTAAGTAAAGTTATTTATTGTTGGGAACCCTAGTATAGGTATTTTCTTTAATGTTTGTGCAATGATACATTATGGGGTCCATTTGAATTAGCATGCATTCATTTTTATTAGTGTAAGTTGCATTCACATTGTAATCATTTTTGTCTATCATCATAACTAAATTTATTAATAACAACTTAAATTCTAACAGTTTCCTTTCCAAATCATTTACACAACATTATTAATTTAACAAAAACAAAAACAATATTAATTCACAATGTTATTTAAATATAATTCAAAAGCATCGATAATTCTTTTTTGAACTATTTTCAAATATACATTTCATTAAACTGTATAAATTTTTATATACAATTATATTTGAAATAAAATTCTAGGAAAACGCGACGGTAACCGAAACAACGTGAGACACAAATTAATAATATCAAACAATGAAATATGATAAGGTCCTTATTAATTAATAAATACAGCATAAAAAAGAAAAAATTAGAAATAATATTTCATTATCTCGGCGGCTTGATCGAGTTAAAGGGAAGAAAGAAATGATAGCTGTAAAATAATAAAAGGATTGGAGATGACCAAATGGAATGTGCAAGGAAAAGAAATCTAAACCAAATTTAATATTAGTAAGTACCACTAGATTTCAAAATATAAAAGAGAACACAACATGAATTAAAGGACAAAATGTGTAAAAGAGAAAAGTGAGACAGATAAAATAAAAGAGAAGTAGAAACAAAAGAAAACAGAAACCCAAGATTAATTACAAAGATAAAATTAAAGTTATCGAGTAAAGTAAAGTTATAACTAAGAAACCAGAAATAGTAGTCAAGTGGTAATAATTCCTCTCAATTATATCCTCTCAAATCTTCGTTTTAATATTGAGTTATTAGTGTGGCTTTAAATTGGTAATCAATTGTGTTAATCAATAAAAGTTTATACCGTCTGCAATTATTGTTGTTAAATAAAGCACGATTTGGAGTTAGATCAATAATTAGAAATATTTAATTTCATCGAAAACTCAACAAAAAAATGAATTGCTCTTCTAAACTTTCAATATTAATATTATTATTTTTACATGATATCGATTAGAGCAAAATAAGTTTGAAACTAAATTGCCATTAGACAAGGTATTGAATATAGCTTTGAAGTTTAATTTATTATTATAGTTATTATTATTATTATTATTATTATTATTATTATTATTATTTATTATTATTATTATTATTATTATTATTATTATTACTATTATTATTATTATTATTATTATTATTATTATTATTATTATTATTATTATTATTATTATTATTATTATTATTATTATTATATTATTATAATTAGTATTATTAAAAAGAAGCATAAATTGAGAATTCCTTTATTATTCATTTTTTAAACTGCCACAGAAAAAATTACTGAATACATTGTCAAACATTATGTAAAAAAGTAATGTTGTTGTTTGTTTGAAGTTGCTTTTGCAGTCTTTTTCCGATTGTTTATCAAAAACACTTTAGAAAGAAAAAATAAATTCTGAAGCTCGATTTACGGCATAAGAATGCAAACAATTGAGAAAAGCTTTATTTGTTTAAGTTTGAACAGACTCATATCTTACAAATTTTGATCATTTCAATACCTAAGTAAAGAATTTGGACTGTTAAAAATACTATTCTTTCAAAGAGATCTGCTAGTTATTTTTCTAATTATTAAAGTAATAATTTTTATTAATATTCAAAAATTTACTTAAATTAACAATTTTCTTTTCTAAATTTTTATAATTGATTTTATCGATATTTTAAAATAAAATTTTTAAAATGATTAAAACAAATTTGTCATTTTCATGCTACAATATATATTGAAAAATTCTTTTATTTTTTGCGATGGATCATTATTCTGCAAAATCTTTTAATATCACCATGGACTGTTCATCGGAGGTCTTCCATAAAAAAACTAAACATATTGAAACCAGCAGTGATGAAAAACGTATTTGGGTCTAAAGAATTAATTTAATATAAAATCGCTTGTTTAGTGACAATAATTCCTTGTCATTAAACTAATGCAATGGGTTGCATAAACAAAAAGGATGAACAGTTCTATAAAGAACGATCCTTGAATGAAAGATACACTAGATGGAATCTTCATTAGATGATTAGTTATTGAACAGAAGGTTCTACAATCATAATGAAAGGTGCGTAAAGTTTCCAGCAGTATTTTACACTTGAATTTCATAGATAAGAATTAGAAATTAAACTAAGTTAACTAGAACTAACATTCAAAACGATTGTTTTGGAATCATTGATGTATTTTACCTTTGTTTATTATTATACATTATTTGTTCATATAATGTTGAACTGTTTTAACCTTTTCGAAAAGATTAACTGAGCATTAACAACCTAATACCATACAGAGAATAAGTAAAAAATAAAATTGTGCAGTAAAAGATAAGCGAGTGAGTACCAAATCCATCTTGAAGAATTTAAAAATTCGCAGAAAGAAAATAAAAAATACTTCATACCTATTAAATTTTGTAACATTGGGAATTATCTGAAACTTTGTCATTTGTATACTTTGAAAGATATTCACAAAATAATAATTAATTATTTTTTTTGTGTTAAAAATGTTTTACTCAATTTATGAAGGATTTTGTTATTGCCATACAAATTATTTCGTAATTATTTAATATATTAATTATATAATTTTCAATGTGGAAAATTATTTTTCGAGATCAAATTCGGTAAAATTAACTAATTTTAGTTTCCATTTCTACTATGAAGTTAATTAGTAATGAGCTTTTTTAATTTTATTTTGAATTGCATTTATATAATGGATTTCAAAATAGAAAATAAATAATGAAAAATTTAAAATTTAAAATCTAAATAAAAATATATATAAATTCATTAAATTTGTATAATTTCTAGAAATAATAATGAATAAATGTATAATTATATTTTACTGTCAATAAAACCTTTATCCTTTTCACGATTGATGTATTATAATCAATTTCTGTTATCTTTATTTTATATTACAAAACAATATTTTAATTTATATAACACGAATTATTGATACAGCTTTTTCAAATGTTGTCCAGAAAATTTGTGGTCGATAAATATAAATATTCATCATTAGTCTGAAATGAAGATAATGGAAATTGATAAAAAATATATTTTTAAATTAAAAAAAAAGAATTAATTTATTAAAAGCTTTAAAATGGCATCTTAAAAGAGGAATTTAAAACTTTTGTTTCTTTTCTTTATATAAATATATTTCTAAATATTAACATCTCAAGAGATCACCAAGGAATCAATTGGTATTTTCTTGTTAACTTGTAAAACTATTTAATAAATAATGTTCATCGGAGTTCATATGACATACTGACTCTGATCATAGCCTGGAACTTATTTGGATCTATTTGGACTTATTTCTATGATTTATACTGAAAAAAGAAACTGTTTGGACTTTAGACAACTTAACAAAATTACTGAAAGGCAAGCGTTCCTAATGCCCCAACGTCGACGAGATCTTAGATGCTTTGAATGGACTAGATATTTTGCTCTATTGACCTTGGAAACGCATACTACTACAGGTGAGATTGGATAGAGAATCACAGAAGAAAAAAGCTTTTCAACGAAAGAAGGACAATTCTGTTTCAACTGAATGCCGTTTGGCATCGCAGCAGCACCAGGCACTTCTCAAAAGCTCATGACGAAGATATTAAATTTAAATTATTTTACAAACACGATGGAAAAATACTATAAACTTCTGGAAAGAGTATTGCAAAAAAATGCAGAAGCTAAACTAAGAAATAATCCAGAAAAATGTCAAATACTGAAAAGCGAAGTGAAATTCTTAGGCCATATTATAAATAAAGACGGCATCCAAATTGATTAAAGCAAAATTGAAGCCATTCAATCATTTCAAAGGCCGAAATGTGTGAAAAATTTGCAACTATTATCTAAGATTTATTAAAAACTAATCAAAGAAGGCAAAAGCTTTAGAGATTATATGTGGTAAAAATAGCGACAAAATAATATGTAACGAAAATTGTGAGGAGGGTTTTGAGAATATGAATTTGGCATTGATAACATCACTGATTGTGATATTTCCGGATTTTAAGAAAGAATTCACATGGAATACGGACGCAAGTTTTGATACAATTGGCGCAGTCTTATCACAGAAGGGTGACAAAGGATATGAACATCTTATCGCATATGGATCACATTCGATGAATGACCACGAAAGAGGTTATTTTATTACGGGAAAAGAACTGCTGGCTATATATTATCTTTGTCCGCATTTCAATCACTATTTATATAGAAAAAGATTTACACTACGTACAGATCATAAGGAAATAACGTTTATGCTAACAACGAAGAAGTAAATTACAGCACAATTCCAGACCCGGATAAACTATTTAAGTAGCCTTGATATAAAAGTGGAACTCAGAAAAGGTACACTACATAGTAACGCAAACATGTTTTCGAGGAAAATGTGTGGCACATGTGTACAAAGCCTAATGGAGCACGATAATCCTAAAATGGGAAGAATGAAACTCAGACTGTTAAATACAATGACTGAAAGAAAAGGAGAGGAATGGTAAAGAAATAGTAATGAAATAATGGAGATTAAAAATAAAATAAAAACTCAAACAAGTGAAAGGTTTATAATAGAAGATAACATTATTTACACAAAAGATAAAAGAATATGTATACCAGAGAGCAAAAGAAGAGAAATGATTAAAAAACACATCTATTGTTATGTCATGCAGGAGTTGAAAAAGTTATCAAATACATACAAAACAATTTTGATATAATAGCTCTAATAAATGAGGTAAAAATGACAAAATCAAACTGCAAATAGTGCCAAAAAGTTAAAGTTGTAACTACAAAGATGAAAGAGAAACCAAAATTACTTGAAGCATCCGAACCTTTCGAGAAAATATATATGAACATCTGTAGCCCAATGAAAGAAACATAGACACTTTAGTTTAAAGTTGTATATCAATTTCTGTAACATGTCTTGATATTTTTCAAGCTTTCCGTCTTCGACATTTCGTTATTTATCTTTCAGCCGAGGAAAGTGGTTAAAGTTTTTTGTCATCAAATCATGTTTAAATAGCAATATATTTTTTTAAAATTGAAAATTGTTTGAGTAAGATCAGCAATAGTTTTCTGTTTACTCTATAATTTTAGGTGAAATGATTGTAAATGTTCCATTATGTCAATCAAACACATTAAATACTGTAACCAATAATCGTCTACTGGGTGATTTTTATACAAGTAAAAATGATTCTAGCTTGAAAACAGAAACACTGATGAACAAAAGATAAAATATATGTAATGCACAAAATAAATATAAAAATTTAGGTACTATAACAAATTTGTGTGTATTTTTATTATTTTCCGTAAATCGAATTTTTCGTTAAGCGAGGGAGTGGTGTAATTAGAAAAAAATTAAATATTATAAATTATATAGAACACTTTCGATTTAGCAAGTTTTACTTATGCAGTAAGACAAAATTATAACTTTATTATTGTATTTTTTTATTATTATAACAGTAAACCAATCCCTCGCTTAACGAATTAATTCGTTTCCAAAAATTTGAACGTAAATCTAAATTTCGTAAAAAAACGGTAAAACGGTAATTTATACAAAAGATTAATGTTCTACCTATAATATTCAAGTAATCACAACAATAAATACTTATTTTGTATTCTGTTTCTGTATATTCGTACGGTGTGATTTCCCCAATTAAATAAAAAAACAAAAATTGATAAATCAAATTTTTTTCTAAATTACGTTATAGCGAAACTTCGTAAAAAGAGACTTCGTAAAGCAAGGGATTGGTGCGCTTGAAAATGTATTTAGACATTCAAGATTAATCAATCAAAGACATCAAAAATCATTAATATTAATTATATGGATTTAATATAATATAAAGGTTAGGACAACCAAACATTCAGATACTTCATCGACTAAACATTGTTCCACAAATAATCTTTAATATTATTGTGTTAAATTAAAATGAAACACTTTATAATTTTATATTTTTAATGACTTTAATATATAGAAAATAAGCTTAATTTTAGTTCTTTGATATATCTTGTAAACCGTGTATGTTTAATTTTGTCCAAGTTTCAGTTATGTACCATTTTCTTTGACAATAGAACTTCAATTTTAGGAACAAACATTTAAAATAATGTATTATAAGCATTTTACTTCACAACGATGAAAGACCTTTCTGGAATGCCAATAGGAAATAAATATTTTTAAAAATACATGTCTGATTATATTCCTTTTCCTAACTAGCGAGTCATTGACTTTTTCCACACATTCTTGTATTAATTGCTTTCATTTTAATTATGTTCAAATATTCGACATTTCTACAAACCATTTACAAGGCAAAGCCAAACTCTCTGTTCTAGATTATAAAAAAGAATCGAATTAATAAAATGTCATAAAATGTTAAGCAGGTTAGACATTTATTAAAGGTTTTAGAGCTACTAACTAATGATGCTTTTTTGTCAGTGATAATTTTGAGACAACTTTGAAGATACAAGCTGAAGAAATTTACAGTTTATCATATTAATAAATAAACTTCTCACATAATAAAATATTTGGAAAGAATTTGGCTTTTAAATGTTTGTAGACATAAATTGTATTAAATTTATTTTCAACTGTCATTCATCCAATTTTATATTTTTAAACCAATTTTTAAAAATTTAAACTATTTTCTTTAAATCTATTTTTGAATTATTCAAATTTATTTTAAATTTATAATATCAAAATTAATTAAAAAATTTCAATTTTAATAAAACTTCTAATGAAAAATATTTTAATCTACTTTTTAATTATTCAGAAGAAATTTGCGATTAAATATCGGATAGTGTGGATCATATTTTACTATGAACCCAGGCTAACGCGACAATTAATTTGTTGAAATTTAGATAGATTTTGTGGGAAAAGGAGAAACCGTAGGAATTGTAAATTTCAAATCCCATAATTACTCAATTCTCTTTGCAAAAGTTTGTTGAAAATAAATAAATTAAAATAATAGTTATTATTCACAAAAAATAAAAAAAATTATTTTATCAATATTTTCTTATTATTTTCTTATTATTGAGTATACAAATTATTATTGTTGAATCAAATCATAATAGTTGGCTATAATTAATATTCAAATCAATTACAACAATTACAAATTAAATTATCAAAATATATTAGTTTTAATTTGCTAGAACTAATATTTGATAAAGGCCGTACTGAATATTTGTGGTAATCCTTAAGAATTTTATTGATTTTATGCCATTTAATAACATAATTTAATTACTCAAAAATTAAACGATCAAAATTAAAAGTATTTAGTCAAAAAATATTAAGCATAATTCAACTATTAAATAATTGGTGACATGTTCAGAAAACAAGGAAGATTAGATGGAAAGCTAATGAAGGTATGATGATATGCTTCAATCAATTAAAAATATTTTGAAATTTTCTAAAATATTATTCTATTTATCATCTAACTATTTATTTTCTTTTTTTCCCGCAAATAGTGCTAAACTTTTGCAATATATACTCTTACCTGATATAATACATAAAATTTCGATTATTCCCTTTGAAAGTGAATTAAACAAAGTGGTCTGTGAACATCTGCAGAATCTGATATAGGAAGAAAAATCTGAAACTAAAGATAATAAACTGACAACTACAACAAGGAAATCAGTCATTGATGTTATGCTTTAGATTATTTTAATGATGAATTTGTTATGTTAAAATGTAGAAATTATTAATAACAATTATTTTTTTAAATTTAAAAATTTTGATTTTTTAAATGAAATATTTTGTATATGGTTGTTTAAAAAGCGTTTATAAAAATAATTTAAAGATTTGTTTGGATGAGTAAATTATAATCAAGATAATTTTTCTTTTACATTGAACCCGTTGAATAACATCGAATGACATCTTTTAATATATAAACCCAATGTAATATTTATATATATATATTATTATCCACTTGAATTAAAACTTTAAAATAAAAATAAAAACGTAAATAAAATAGATAAAATTACAAACAAATAGAAAAATATTATTACGATGGGATTTGCGATTTAGTTTTAATTGAGTTTAATTGTCCAATTACCGTTTATATATATATAGATTTACTATTATTAATTTTTAATAAAATCTAAATAATTTTAAAATCTAAAACTTAACAGAATTCACTTTTTTACAAATGACTTTCGAACGTAATATTTAAATAATAAAATTTTGTGACAAAATCTATAAAAACTCAATGATTTTTTTGAGTTTACTGGATAGTCTAGACGTTTATTGAAATAATTTTTATATATATCCATTTATTTTATTTAAATAGTTGTTTAAAAAAATATTTGTTATTAAAAATGAAATAATTAAATTTAAAAATATTTTGGAATTCAATTAATATTATATTTCAGTTCCAACAAATTTGTCAACAAATTACTTAAAGTTTTTCTATTAAACAAATGATCGGAACCGCTGATAATATCAACTGTTTTCACATATTAATAGTACTTAATAATAATTATTTTAATTTTATATTAATTAGTTTTCTGGTGGTTCTGAGGAAGGGTATAAATTATCATGAAAAATTGTTATCTTTATTTAATAAATCCAAAAATGTAGAAGAACAAATAATATTACAAAAATTAAGTCTAGTTATATTATTTTATTGCATAAATATTCACTACTTTTCAAATAGTTCGCTATTACGATTTTACGATGGTTTTAAGTATATTTGTCTACATAGCTTAATTGGTTCTTTAATTGGTCAAGATTAAAATTTTTTAAAAGCAAATAAGACAGACCTTTTAGAACGGATGAAATATATTATATATTTATTATATATTTAATATATTATATACCTTTGATCTCATTTTAATTTAATAATTTAAATTTATATATATTATATATATATATATATATATAGTATATATATATATATTATATATATATATATATATATTTGTTTAGGCTATAGATTCAATCAATAAATAAAGTACACGATACTTCGGCACAGCCTTTATCACTTGATAGTATTACAAATTTTAAATTTTTTCACATCGGCTTTTTTTTACAAAATACAACTACAACAAAAACAAAAATTGGTAAATTGAATTTTTTTTTAAATAACGTTATAGCGAAACTTGGTAAAAAGAGACTTTGTAAAGCAAGGGATTGGTGCGCTTGAAAATGTATTCAGAAATTCAAGATTAATCAATCAAAGACATTAAAAATCATTAATATTAATTATATGGACTTATATAACATAAAAGGTTCGGACAACCAAACATTCAGATACTTCATCGACCAAATGTCAATAGGCCTTGTATTTAGTATACAGATTATAACAGTAATTTTTTCTTCAATTCTTAATTCTAAACGGACAAATAATATATTTTAAATGAAATTTCATCAAAAGGTAAACTTTTATAAGGTAAACATCTGAATTAAAAAATCTCAACTCAAACTGAACTTTCTTCTCGAATGTTTTGAAACTGTTGTCAGTTTTAATGGAGTAAAGATTAAAACAATATACAATGAAAGTATATTAAATCCATCAAATTAAATATTATTTATTTCAATCTTAATGAGAATGTATTCAATTCATGTATAAATGATGACATACTTATTCGAAATAAATCATTCTAAAGACTTGCTACATATGTTTTAATGATTGCACTTCATAAATAATTAAAAGAAAATTATTTTTACTCAAATTCATTTAAAAATATGATATTTTCAGTAAGTTGCTTTTAATCTTGAAAATCTCTAAAAAGGAAATTAAGTGTAACAAGTAACATATTTCCTCTTGTTTTACATTTGGCAGTTGTAATGAAATATTAGATAACATTTTAAACTTTTTTAATGTTTATTTACTTGATATCCTTTATCATTAATCTCCAAGAAAATTTTAAATATAAAGATTAAAATAATTTAAAATGTTTTTTATTCTATATAAAAATACGAAATCATTTGATTGATTTTTGTATATATTTTTCTTTTTTATTATATGAAAACTAGGAATGTTATTTTGTGCGAAAATTGGCATACTCAATAAGCGGAAAAGATTGGCTATAAATATACTTTCGATAAATTTTGATAAATTTCGGTAAATTTTAATTGTAAATTTAATTACAATTCAAATTATATTATCAATAAATCAATTACATAGAAATTTTAAATTTGAGATTTTTAAAATTAAATTACCATTATAACATTAATTTAATCATTAATTTTTAAACATAATTTCTTTTTATTATAATTAATACTTTTAATATTTTTTAATGTCTAAATTTTCTAATGTTGTAGATAATAAAAATGTCAAATAATAAAAATATTTATTAATTTAACAATTAAAATATACAAAAAACATAAGTAATAATGTATTTCATAAAATTATTATATATAGTCCGAGTTTATACGACAAGATATTTTGTCCCCATATAGGTATTGGTTAATAATTCAACTTCGATTGCAACCAATACCCATAGGGGGACAAAATATCTTGTCGGATAAACTCGGACTATATATAATAATAATATTTGTATGTTTTTGTATATTTTGATTGTTAAATTTATAAATATTTTTATTATCTACAACAGTCTAAATTTTCCAAATTAAGTTAATATTCGATTTTCTTAAATTATTATTCACGAAATTAATACTTTTTCTAATAAAATAATAGTAAAATGAGATTTATTTTTAATAACATTAAACAAATTTTATATACTACTCTTAATCTTTATCTAATTTACCACCATTTTCATAATTATTGTTATCATTTTATATTAACTATTTTTATTATAAATCCACTGTCATTTTTATAATTTGTTTAATCAAATTCCAATTCTTTTATTATCAGTAAAAATTTTCATCTTCAATTTTTTATCTTTATTTTTTTACTGATCAATATTTTAATATATAAGAATTTCAGCACAGCATCTTTGAAACTTTCAAAAAAATATTGGAGACGTTCCATAAATAATTCTACGCATCTAGATGAAGTTGAGTAACAAATCTTTGATAATTTGTGATAAAAAGAGGGTGGGCGGGTGTTTAATAAATATGACGTCACATTAAACATAGATGTTCATAATTTTATTTAAAAATTCCAATCAATTAAACAAGCACCATTTAATTAACTGTCATTTTCATCGCAATTTAAAAACACTAATTATAAATAGAAAAAGTATGAATTTAAAACTTCAAGTTTATTTACAAAGTATTGCATCATAATTTTTATATTTATATTTACAGTTTTTTCCATTTTTACAAAGCACAAATTTTATCATCACAATTAACTCTTGAAACATTTATTCCTTTAGATTGAAAAAAATACTAATTTAATTTTTAAATGAGTAATGTAATTAAACATTAAAACTAAATAATTTTTACAAAACTAAATCAGAATCCATTAAACTGTAAAATAAATTTTTAAAAGGAAAGCAAAATGATTACAAACAGTGAATCAGTGAAATAGCAAAAGCAATCCAATGCTTCAGAGCATCGAACTAAGAGGGGACTTGAAGATACGCATTCACAATTTTCTTTCGGAAAAGCTAGCAAGAAACTATAAAATATAGTTTTTATGAATATAAATGTAATATTTTATTGGTTTAGGAAATAAAATATATTCTATTTAATTTAAATTTTATTTTTAATATAAACATATATTTTTCATTTATTTCAACTTCTTTAAATGTATTTCTCAGTGGCTAAATATGTTCAGATGCCAAAAGGGGTTTCAAATAAATTTTGCCTGTGGGTCATAATATTTATAGCTATATCGCTGGTACAACTATTAATTTTTCACTGTTTATTATAAAAATATTAATTAATTTATATAAAATAAATTTAAATAACATTGAATAACATATGCGTTGTTAATTTCACATAGATTTAATATTAATTCAATTCTACCAAAGTTTAGTTCATCCATTCCCAACTTTTTTCAGAAAACACTTTTACAAAAGTTGCATAAACTTGTTCACATAAAATATTCATGGAATATTGTTTTGTTTCTCAGATTCATTAAATATTTATTAATTCTATAATGTTAAGAATTTGTTTAAATAATTACTATAAAATTCTTAATGTACAAATAATATACAAATCTTTTACGTTATGAATATTTGACAATACAGATTATGTAGTAAAATAATTTGGTTTATTTTGATTTAGTTGATTAAAAGATTTAGGTAATTATTTCCCAGCTATTTGTTAGGATTACATTAATTTATTAAAAAATGAATTAATAGAAATTAAAAGTCAAAAATCAGTAAAAGGTTGCAAGTGAGAAAAAAAGTGAATACCAAATAGACTTTGTGTAGCACAAAATTCCTTTTTTATTCTTAATGTATTTACAATACAATTAAATTAATCACTTACTTAATTAAAATTTAATTAATTTTAAGATTTAATTAATTTTATTAATTATTGCAACTTTTAAATAAACAATTCTTTACTTGACAAATGAAGATTATATTAATAAATTTTAACTATTTGGTTAAAAATTAATGAAACTGACAACAAAAATTAATTAAATCACTCAGATTAATGAAATTTAGAGTATTTAAAGATTACGAAATTTATTCATCTTTGACATAAAAGGTCAAAAGTATAAAAAAAGTCTACTTTGTAAGTTGGAAAATGTGTTGTTCTATCTATTTCACTGATTCACTGTTTGTAATCATTTTCTACAATTGATTTGATCTTAAATTTGAATCAAATTATATTGTAAACAAATTTTTTATATTCTGAGTCATGGAGTCATAATTAAATTTGGTTCCTATTTTGAAACGTTAATAATCCCAATATTTCTAAACATAAAAAATAATTGGCTATAATATATGGTTGTTTGTAATATTATATTACAATATCTCAATAGATTTTTTAATCTTTAACTTATTCGTTTTCTTTGAAAACTGTTTTCTGAGTGTTTCATTCAATAACGCGTATTTGCGACCTTAGCTAAATCTAAATATTTTAAAAATTGAAAATCTTTCAAATTAACTTCATATTATACAAAATATTATCTTTAGAAAATGACACAAATATGAGACATAAACAGAAAGCATGTGTCTTTAAAAAATGAGTCAACAAAACATGACGTTTGAAAGTGCTGTTTTGATACTTTCAGAATTTATAAATAAAAACATTTTTGTTTAATTTATTCTATTTATCTTTATATAGACTATATACAAAATATAAAATATAAAAGCCGAATATGAAAAATGTTTCAGTGTTATTAGTTATTTCTACACTGTTATAAAAACTATTTAAAAATATTACTAACTTTAACTTTAATATTTTTAATAATAATAAAAGTTCAATTCACCTAGTCCAAAAATGTTTATGGAATGTATCCTCAATTCAACAGGAATTAGGAACCTTACTTAAACACTATGCCATTATACATAATCAAAATCTACTTATACGTTTCAACCTTTTATTATTCAGTGAATAATATAAGGACAGTCATAGTCCAAATATATACTTAAACGTTTCTCCTGTTAATTAGAATTTATTGTCACATTATTTTTATTTCATGCGCATTTCTATGTTGAAATACTCGTCATGCGCAAAAATCTTATAGCAGCCCGAAAGAAAAAAAAATAGTTAATTTAAAAAAAACAAATTTACTATACTTAAAGAACAATAGCGATGCAATCTAATGAATTCGTAATTAAAAATTTATTATTTTCATTTCCTTTGCCAGCATTACTATACATCAATGTTTTCATCAAATGAATTGTTTATATATTACATTATTTTGTAAATATTTAAAATATAATAAACATTTTAATTTGAAAATTCAAATAAATCAGCAATTTATTTTAATATCATTGAGATATATTATAGGGTTTTTCGAAACTGGAAAATTCGGAGAATAAATTTATATACAACTTATGATAAATGGAATAACAAACTAAAATATAATTTTTTAAAACAAAAAAAATCTTTTTAAAAAGATTATGAGAAAATAAAATAATCAGTCTCGTTCACATGTCAAATTAAGACAAACTCTTGAAAATAATTATAAAATTTTTAAAAAAAAGTCGAAAAGGGTTGCAGATGTATTAGATTACATTATTACAAATTATTAAACTCACGCGATCATACACATGTATATTTTGAATATAGAATTATGTATAAACTCTAGGGGACTAACTGTAGGGTTACTTACAATTAACTTAAGACAAGAATATTAATCTTAAGGATTTATCGAATTGGAAATAGTTTGTTAATTCTTTTCCTCCTGTAAATCACAGAAGTCGAATTAGTAAATTTTGTTATTGAATAGCTATTTAGAAAACTGTACATTATTATTGAGGCATAACTTTTACCAAACGGATAAAATCCTCCATTATTTGCCTCTTTATTTATGTGAGTTGTATTTGATTTGTCTTCTTGTAATAATTATAAGTAATTATAAAATAATATAGTTTCAGAAATAAATTAAGACTCACATCATAACTCCATACTGAAAAACACATAAGATACAAAAACAATGTTGGTTGATTATAATTTTTATTTCAAGAAATAACAATTACTGAAAAAAATTGAATTCTATTTTAGGCATTTCTAATTTCATAAGAATAATTTTATAAGAGATTAAATTAAAAATGTTCGATTTCCAATTATCACAATTACTACATTTATTTCCTTATTTTCAATATCTCTATGTTAATAAATGTTTACCATTAACATTTCCAACATCTTCAATAATTAAAGGGATTCATCCAAGAATTTAGTATATATTTTATATTTTATTTTTCAAGTTTATTAGTAATTAATTTTTATTAAAATGTTTTTTGTTATTTTATTACATCAATTTGTAATTGCGTAGTTTTCTTGCTAATTTTTCCAAATAGTATTTATGGGAGATTAATATAATAATAAATATTGAAATATAAAACTATTTCCAGTGAAACGTCGATTTACAAGCATAAAAAAACATTTTTTAAAAATTAAAAAAGAATTTTCTAAACATAATTTACACTTTAAAATATTATTTAAGTATTTAATATTGAAACAATAATAATGTGATATTTTTTTTAAATTTTAAATTTTTGGAAGTTTTATTGAAATCATATCAAAGTTTAAAGTTATTTTATCGTGAATTATATCAAAATAAAATTTATTTATTCATATAAAATAAGCTTAATTATTTATATTGATAATTTTGAAAAATCAAATTCAATCGGAAAAATATAGAAAAAATATTTTCTGAATGATTTATGTTTTTTATTTCGATAAAATGCAAACATTGTCTATCCAACTGTAGAGAAGATTCAACAGCGTAAATCTTTTATGCATTTATTGCATGCCATAAATTTTGTTCGTAAAGCCAAATTTCACTTGAAATTCAATTTTATTAATTTGTAATTAATGCCGCAAAATACGAAATAATAGTAACAATTAAATAATTTGAAAAAAGCGGCTTTTTGATTGAGTAAAGATAGTCATCAAAATACTATATATATATATATATATATATATATATATATATATATATATATATATATATATATATATATATATATATATATATATATATATATATATATATATATATATATATATCTATATATAATATATATATATATATATATATATATATATATATAGATATATATATATATATATATATATATATATATATATATATATATATATATATATATATATATATATATATATATATATATATATATATATATATATATATATATATAATAGTTTAACGTTCATTAATTATAATACATAAATAATTAATTATTATTACACAACATTAAATAGATTTTCGATTAATAATAAATGTACTAGAAAACATCTCCTTTCAATTTAGTGAAAAATCTCAAAAATTCATATAACATCTAAATAGTGATGGTAAATAAAATTTTTCTTGCTATCTTAAATTTCACATCATATCAAAGGACTCTGCATTCAATATATATATATATATATATATATATATATATATATATATATATATATATATATATATATATATATATTATATATATATATATTATATATATATATATATATATATATATATATATATATATATATATATATATATAGCAATATATAGCACTGATTTATATTTAAGGAAACGCAACTCTAATGTCATTTATATTTATTTGACTTCAAGGGTTCCCCTTTTTATTCTAAATTCACTTTACTTGACATATTTAATATGTCACTTTTATTTGTTGAGGGTTCAATACAAAAGAATATCAAATAGACAATTATTTCCAAATTTTCATAAGCTAATATAAATCACCTACTGATTAATCAAAATTAATCAATCTTTTAAATAATGTAAAAATAGCATGAATATAAATTATTAAGAATTTTCAAATTTTATTTTATTTTCGAAATTTCCTGACATACAAAACCTTTTATTTCAAAAGACATATCTGGTTCAAAGAATAAATATTTTTAAATATTAAATTTTAAAAGGTTTTTAAAACATATCTTTTAGAAAGTGATATAAAATTTAGTAATTTTTTTATATATACTTTTTGTGAAATTCGCAGCTTTTAAAATTCATTTGATTAGTTTTATTAAATTTGATACTATTTTTAATTCATTAAAACAATTTAATGCTGAGGTTGAAATTTCGTCATTCACTAGCAATAGCAATTATTAGGAAAATATTTCGATATTATTCATATTCATTAAAAATATCGAAATGAACTATATTTCTTCTGTAACAGGATAGACTGACTGACAAGAACATATGCATATATTATGTAATTTTCCAACTATAGATTCGACAACAGATTTTCTTAAATGAAAAAGAACCAATTTTTTTATTAAAAATATTTAAATAATTTCAAGTATTCTTTCGATATTAGTTAAATTAATAATAAAAAAATAAAAATAAAATTAATGACAATAATAATAATATTAATAATACAATAAAATGATCATTAAATACATTATTTGCAGCAAAAGGCTTAAATTATCATTTTATTGTTTTAAATAATAAATGCTGCTACCAAGAAATCATCACTTAATATTAATAATAATACTACTAATAATTATTATAAATTTGAAACAAAATTTAAGAATTTATTTTCTCCCAATAACATTTTGCATTTTGGAGTTTTAGATAAAGTTTAACAAATAACTAAATTGCATTTTTAGTTGTTTACTTAGTTTTTAAATTCAATTAAAAAAAGATATTCGTTTTAATTTGAAATAAATTTCAACATTTTTGAAATCATCTATTGTTTTAAAATTTTCATTTTACAGCACCTGTCATCGTTTGATTAATTTGTTTGAATTTGATATTCCCAATATTTTGATGGGTACAGAATGAATTCCTTTATAATTATTAAAAATATTTTTTTAACTATAAAATATTAATAATAATTATTATTTATAATTTTGGTTTTATTATTATAATAATAAAAATTATTATTATTTCCTTATGACTCCGAAAACCGACACCAACAAAAAGCAATAAAAGTTTTATTGTTACAATTCAATGAAATCATTTTATAGAGAATATTTATAAATCATTATAATTAAATCTCTTTTAGCTTAAATTTAATAAAAGAACTGTCATTTAATAATTAATTATTTAATATTTAATATTTTTCATTATTTCCTATTCTATATTTTAATTATTATATTAGTTTTACAACGTTTTGGCTAAATTACTAAAGGTTCTGTAATATATAAAACTTAAGTTTAAAATAAAGATAATAGTTGTCTCACATAGGTTACCAGTTAGATGAAAAAGAAAAATCTTGTTTAATTTTCATCCCAAAATTTGTCAAATCTCTCCAAACTAAATCAATTATGGCAGGAGCATTGAATTTTCTTTATTTTCTTTATTTTCTTCACAGTTCTATCTGGTAGCGATGACATGGCCCCATTAACCATAGGGCTAATTGGGCTACAGCCCAAGAGCGCCATCGATCTGAGGGCGCTAAGAAAACAAGATGGGATGTCACAAGACGTATTGAAGAGATGCCATTAGATGTTAAAAGTTGTTTAATGAACGTCTGCAACGAATTACAATATTTTTCAATTGCAGTTGATGAGAGTACAGACTTAAACAAAACCGCTTAGATTGCAGTATTTGTGCGAGAAGTGACTTTGAGTTTCCATGTTTTTGAAGAACTTATTCAGTTAATTCATTTGAAGAATACAGTTACTAGAGAAGACATATTTGAAGTAGTGATTAATATAATATCCATAATGAACTTAGATATTTCAAAACCAATTGGCATCACAACTGATGAAGCACCGGCAATAGCTGAAATAAAAAATTGTTTTTGCACTATTACAGGAACACATGGAAAATCTTGAAATTCTACAGAAGCTGATGAAACTTAATTGTATTATTAGATTCTAATCGGTAAAATAATGGCTGCTAATGGTTGTTAATAATTCAGATCAAGTCATGTTGTAGAAAGTTAAATTCTGTCTATAAATTAATTAAGCATAAAACCATTTCATCAAATTTGAAAGGAGATTCTAATGAGCTCTAGAAATTTCAACTTTTTTACAAATGTCTAACAAGGATTTTGACAAATATTTCTGGGCTATAGTAAACTTTTCGGGGGTACATAAATAAATAAATTAATTAATAATTAAACAAATAATTAATTAAATATATAATTAAATAGTTAAACAATTTTGTATAAGAAAAAGTAAAAGTTACAGCAGTATCAGGGACGGCTCTACCATATAGGCGAATTAGGCGGCCGCAGAGGGCGCAAAATATTTTAGGGCGTAAAAATATTTTTCTAAATTATTTCTCGAATATATAAAAAAAATTATTTATTACGATATCTTTAATTTTTCTCTTTCACAATTGTCACTCCTATATTATTTTGTACTATTATTTATGTATTTTGAAACTGCATATATTATTATATTTTGAAATGGACAAATTTTTTATTTTACTCAATAAAAAATTTATTATGAAATGCCTACTCGTTGAATTAAGAAATTTAAATTATTCAAACATAATGTTTCAGTTGGCATTCTTTAAGGTAGGCGCTTCATAAAAATTCGTCTAGGGCGCTAGGCTTGGACAAAATTTCTTGAGCCGCCCTGGCCAGTATCATGACACCAGAAATACATTAACAAAATAATTTTTAAGTGGTATGAAGAAAGAATTGTCAAAAAATGAATTAACTAAAAATCCTCTTTTTACTTTATGTGGGTTCGCAGTAGTTCTTTTCTGACATACACCTAAATATCTGTTTACCGTATCCTTCGTACTTTCAAGCCGCATATTATCTCCACATCTTTCACAAGTCAAGTTTCTTCTGATTAAATTCTTTGAAAAAAATCATTCTACTACTTTCAAATTATCTGTAATTATTTTCGAAATTTCTAAAATATCCATTAACTAATATTTTTTTATCAATATATTTAAATATTTATTTATTTATTTATTATTTATTTATTTATTTATTTATTTATTTATTTATTTATTTATTTATTTATTTATTTATGTACCCCCGAGAAGTTTACTATAGCTTATTTCTGTCATTAATTTGTCATAATTGGTATAAATAATAATTTGATAATATTTGATAATAATAAAACAATGACATTAAACAATCTGCATTTGTAATGCATCAAACGGATCTGATATTAAGAATAAGGGTTTTCAGATAGTCCAGAATCCTTAAAAGCTGGTTGAAAGAATATAAAAATAATATTCTAAAAAGTTTAATTGAAATATTGAGAAATACATTTTCTAAATATTGAATTTACAATTCTCCTTTATTTATTTCAATAAAGCTTAGAATGGATTTAAAAAAAATAATTTTCAAGGAATGACTGCCTTTTAAAATTTCTGAGTTTGCTTATCTTCAATAAAACTGGATTATAGATGTACTGAAAGCGTTAAGCAACTACCTGATATTAAATATTCCATATTTTCTTGTAATCTTTCCTTGAAAATCTTAATCTTTTCTCAAAGAAATTTAAACATATTTAATATATTTACAATTTAAATCATTTTATATGAATTTTTTGAAACCATGTCATCTGCGCGGACGTCAATTGCGCGGGTCCAACTGCGCGGACGTCAATTGCGCGGGCGTCAATTGCGCGGGGTAGTTAATTACATTCCCTTGTTCCAAATTTTGTTATTTATATTTATTTCATTATTTTTCGTCACAAATAACCAAAAATCACACTTGCAAAATCAAGTGGCGGTAATACTTAAGTTTTGGGGGGGCTGAATTCAATTTAAGTATTACCTTAACATATATACTCCGAGTTTATCCGACAAAATATTTTGTCCCCTATGGGTAATGCTCACAAGGGTACTGCTCATGCTCAACAACCCTTATTCCAAAAAATATTCCAAAACCATGTCATCTGCGCGGACGTCAATTGCGCGGGTCAACTACGCGGATAGTAAACTGATGAGGTGGTTAATTACATTTTTACCTTGTTTCCAAATTTTGTTATTTATATTTATATGGTATTATTTCATTATTTTTCGTCACAAATAACCAAAAATCACACTTTTGCAAAATCAAGTGGGTTATATATTACCTAAATAAACTATCACAAAATTAATCAAACAACTCGAGCCTTACATTTGAACTTCTTGTTGAACCTGCAACGCCATGCGGTAGTACCACACACATTTTCGCATTCCTTAACGTATTCGAAATTCTTATAAATTAAAGTTTTGTTGCCCCTCTCGCTTTTACCAAACTCTAAAGACATGACTACAATTTCGTCAATTGCGAAAAAACACTCGCATTATATACCCGCCTTGACAGTTGCAGCTCGATGGCTAGGCAGGCCTGACGGCCTAAATTGAGGCCTCATAGCAACTGTAAGCCCATTTAATAATTTATTTAATAATAATTAATTGACGGCCGCGCAATTGACTACCCGCGCAATTGCCTACCGCGCAGTTGGACCCGCGCAATTGGCGTCCGCGCAATTGGCGTCCGCGCAATTGGCGTCCGCGCAATTGACGTGCTACCAATTTTTTATATGGACGGTTTCTAGTTATTAATTTAAATTGGAAATTTCTTTATTTCAAGACTAAAACACCCAACAAATGAAATACATTTTATCATAAGTCTGCCATCGTGATCTATGTCATCACTTATATATGGGAACAATGATGATGTTATGATTATCATCTAATGTCTTAATTAAAAAACTTCAATAAATTCGTTCATGATTGAATATTAATTGTAGGGGCTTGTGATTTAATCAATATATATATATATTAGATTTATTTCTAAACATATTTATTGATTTAAAAGATTTTGACCCTATTTTAAATATATTAAAATTGCTTAATGAATTCATGGCAGAAAATGTTAAAATTTAAAATCTTTTCGAATATGGAATAATTAAAAAATGAGATTTTTCAATTGTAATTTTCATTGTAATTTTCATTGTAATTTTCATTGTTTTCATCAGGCAATTAATGCTTTTCTTATTAAATCTTTCTACAAAACCCTTTGAATATTCATTTTATTCAAAAGAGAAACGAACTTATATATTTTGTTGCTAGATTTTGCAATCCACGATCTTTAGTCGTTATTATTGTGAATTTTGGTAGATACTAAAGTAAATGAAATGTAGAGTAAAATGTGCATTAAGTATCCAAATACATTCTCTGATATATTAACTCCTATCAAATATTATTATTATAGAAAACATCAAATTATATAATAGAAAAAAATGTGCACTTATTTTAAATAAACTATCAATTAAGAACACA
>CAUHTR010004676.1:0-24356 GCA_959609185.1 Schmidtea polychroa | reverse complement strand
AGCAATCAGATTTCATTTAACTTCTACTAATAAAAATAATAGTAAATTAGGGTTATATTTTGTAAATAAGTAAATGAAAAAGGTAAATTTTAAAACTAACTAAAATATTTAGAAAGAGAATGAGAACTGATAGTAATAATTAAATTAAAGTAAATTATGGGCCTAAATTTTTAATTAAAGTAATAATTTTTAATCTATTATATAAAAAAGTTTGAATGATAGTCAGGTTTTGAGAAATGAAAATTTTAATGAAATAATTTTTAAAGATAATTTAGATGCAAATTTTACAAATAATAATAATATAATAATAATAATAATAATAATAATAATAATAATAATAATAATAATAATAATAATAATAATAATAACAATAATAATAATAATAATAATAATAATAATAATAAAATATTAATAAAAATAATAATAAAAATAATATTTTATATTGCTAAGCATTAATAATGTAATTACATTTGAATATTTTTTATTCATGTATATCAATTAATTAAAACAAATATAAATTATATTATTAGATTAATTGAAATTGAATTAAGAAATGATGCAATATATCAAATTATTGGTCCAAGCGGATGTGGGAAAACATTATTTCTTTGTAAATCATTACAATCAAATATGTTTAAGTTAAAATTTAAAAGGTCAATCAGAGACTTACAACCAAATACTTACAACTATGTACTTCTAACAAACAGCTAGATACCAAACAACCAAATACTAAGAACCAAATACTTACAATCATTTACCAACAACTAGGAACTTAAAACAAGATACCAAGTACTAACAAAATATTCTTTTAATTACAATCAGTAGAAAAACCTTTTCTCAGTAAAATGTCTAAATTTAACAAAAATGATGATTTTCGACAAATATGAATGAGAATAATTGTCAACTCAAGTCGTTAAAAACACAACATGGAATTGAATATAATTTAAATATTTTAAAATGACAACGAAATACTATAAAGTTCTATTTTTTCCCCCACAAAACATTCTTCTTCTAATTGATTACTACTGACTTATTATTACAAAGTAAAAATTGCATGCTTATTCAATAAATAGTTTTTGTTAATTAGTTTTATTATATATAGTCTGAGTTTATCCGACAAGATATTTTGACCCCCTGTGGGTATTGATTGTAAGTGTATTGGTCGTAAGGGTATTTGTCACACTCAACTCTCACATACCATTAACTAGATAAGAATAATCAGTTAACAACAACGTACCAAGTATAAAATACCAACAAATATTAACAAATACTAACAACCTAGTACCACCTAGTAGCAACTAACCAGCTATCAAGTACAAGATACCAAGCATAAGACACCAACAACTTATTATCATCATCCAGTAACTTAGGAACAAGTATTTACAACAAAATATCAAGTAATATTAACCAAATATTTACAACTATGTACTAACGTTAAATACTAATAACTAGACACCAATGACTTATTATCATCATCCAGTAACTTACGAACAAGTATTTACAACCAGATACCAAGTAATATCAACCAAATACTTACAACTATGTACCATGTACTAACAACTAGGTACTAATAACCAGATACCTACAACTAGATACCTGCTACCAAGTACTTACAACTAGATACAAATTACTTATAACCAACTAGCAAAACATAAAATAATAACAATTAAATACAAAATAAAGTTTATTCTTCATCACATACACGATCTTCTTGTCAACATCTACAACTAAACGCTATCAACCGGATACTAACAACCAGCTACCAAGTACTTACAACCAACAACTAAGAAATAGATCTTTAAAAGAAAATTCTCTTCACTTGAAAATATTGGATTAAAAATTAATAAAATTTCAACAGTAAGATTTTCCAATAACTATGTAAAAATTAATTAAATCATTGTAAAAATTTAAATTATTCAAAACACACTAAATAAATATCATAAAATGTACTTAATGGACAAGAAAGAACTTTAAATTCTAGTCAATAATAATCGAGAAAATATTTATCTTAAATATTGATCATTCAAGTTAATATTAATCATCTAATTTCATAAATTAATAAGAATTTTGAAATAAGATCTAGTAAAAGTCACATATATACTCAAGTTGATTGATCAAATTATTCATTTTCAATTATCAAAGTCAACAAATAAATATCAAAAGAGACTGAACCCATTAATGATAACATCAAATAAACCAATAAAATCATTTAAATGTCAATATTCTACCGATTTTTATATCCAAGTGAATTTCCCTGAAATATCTATAAATATTAGTATTTTACGAACACGTACTAATAACCAGATACCTACCACTAGATACCTGCTACCAAGTACTTACAACTAGATACCAATTACTTATAACCAACTAGCAACACATAAAAATAATAACAATTAAATACAAAATATTCTTCAACACATACACTATATTCTTGTCAGCATCTAAAAAGTCAACCAGATACGAATTACTTATAACCAACAACTAACAAATAGACATTCAAAAGAAAATCCTCTTCACTTGAAAAATTGGATGAAAAATTAAAAAAATTTTGAATGAACTCGAGATTTTCCAATAATTAGGTAAAAATTGACTAAATCATTGTAAAAATTTAAATTATTCAAAATATACTAAATAAATATCATAAAATGTACTTAATGGACAAGAAAGAACTTTAAATTTTAGTCATTAATAATCCAGTAAATAAATAAATACTGATCATTTAAGTTAATATGAATCATCTAAGAAAATAAATTAATAAGAATTTTGAAATAAGATCTAGTAGATTAAAATAAATTAATTTTAATTATATTTTTAAAAGTAATACTCAAATTAATTGACTGATTGCTCAAATTATTCAGAAAATTCATTACAAATTATCAAAGTCAACAATTTACACTAAAAATATCTAAATAATTATCATTAAATTCTAAATGAGACTGATATAAGTACTCTAATAATTAAATAAGTTCTACAAATAAATTACTCTAAGTGACAATACAGATGCTTTCTGTATCCAAACTAATGAATGATTCTTCACAAAAGCATCAAATTTCCCTAAAATATATATCCATCTTTAAAGATTAGTATATTAGTGATAAATACCTTTAAAAGATCATATATTCTCCGACTTAACGTTAGATCAATAAGTCATTAAAATACCTTTAAATGACTATAATTCTACCTATTATTACAAATATTTCACTAAAATCATCTAAAATCATGTAAAGTAATTTGGTCATTAACCCTAAATAATTTATAAAATCCATTGAAAAAACCAGTTATAATTAAATTTTTGTTTTAAAGGTAAATACTCGAAATTTAAAATAAATATTAGTGTACATCGACTACATCCCATTGAAAGATTAAATTTATCCATTCAATAAAATATATTTCTTCAAATGGTCATATTTTACCGAGATTCAACCGATTTGATTTCTAGAAATCTAATTTAAATCAACCGAAAAATCATAAATTTCCTCCAATAAAGATCAATTTTCTTTAGTTGTTGTCCAACTCTCTTAAGTCAATATTTCTCAACTTTTTTCCGCCTATAACATCATAAATAAAGATAAAAATTGTTGATATCAATCCCAATTATCTCTAAATATTTCATTGTCAAAACATAAAACTAAGTAACCCTACTTAATAAAACCCTGGATAATTAATAGAAATTCAATTAAACATTGTTCTAAACCAGATTTCTAAATTAATTTACTGTGCATTCATCACAACCTAATAAAACATTATAATTTCACACAGGAACTATTATTGATTCATAGCTGACTAATGTATTTTCCATGAAAACATTTCCAACAAGAACAATACCCATTTAAATATTCAAAAGATTCCCACATTAACCAATCCCTCACGAAATAATTTTACCCCTTTAAACATCCATCCAACTATATCCATCTTAAAAATCATATATTCTTATCTTAACCGATCCCCTACTAAATCCAACAGTCTACATCCCTTAATTTCACCCACTTGAGCCATTTAATTTAATCCTCTTAAAACCCATAAAAAATTCTTTTTTTTGTGGACCCGGGAACAAAGAACTATTACGTAACCGATGATGTCACAAGGGAAATTACGTCATACTCCCCACCCCCAGGGGAAGGGTTTTCTTTTAATTTTTTTTTAAAATTTTTAAAATTTTTTAAAAATTACGTAACAAAGACATATTACGCGTTCATTAATTTCCAAAGGATAAATAAGGTCAAACTTTCAAAGCAGGGTATCATTCGAAAGGTCTTGAAGAGATCTATGCAAAGGTTTCACCTGGCTCCACACATTACCCTACTCTACTGTTTTTTTCTCTCTCTTTTTTACCCCTTTGTCTCTTTTCTCTTTGTCCGATTGGGATTTAAGTGTAACCATGTATAGGCAGAATTTAATTCTCTACAAAATGGCTTAATTACATTTTTAGTTTGTCGCTTTGTGTGTAATACACACATGTTTTTACGATAAATTTGTATTTTTCGCGCGGTTAACGTAATTTTCTTGGATTTTTATTCATATATTATATAGATAAAATTTAATTTTCTATAAAATAGCTTTATTAAAAATTATGTCTCATATGTTGTGTGTAATACACACATGTTTTTACGATAAATTTGTATTTTTCATACAGTTAACGTAATTTTCTTAGGATTTTATTCATATAATATATAGATAAAATTTAAAATGGCTTGATTAGAAATTATGTATCTTGTTTTGTGTGTAATACACACATGTTTTTATGATAAATTTGTATTTATTATACGTTAACGTAATTTCCTTGGATATTTATTCATATATTATATAGATAAAATTTAATTTTCTATAAAATAGCTTGAATCAAGCTGCTTGATTAAAAATTATGTCTCGTATGTTGTGTGTACTATTTATAGTACTTATTTAAAAACACTCAACACACAAGTATTTACTGCATACTTGTGTGTTGAGTGTTTTTAAATAAGCTTTTGTGTATTATATGTATTGATTGTTGTGTTAAATTAAATAATTAATAAAAATTTTTTAAATTATTAAATTAAATTTTAAATCTTAAAGTTATAAAAAATAATATTTTTTATAAAATGAAAAAAAAATTTTTTTATATATAATTAAATTTGTTTAAAATCCTTTATTTAATGAGTATTATATCCCACCTGATGATGACAGGAAAACTGTCGAAATTAATTGTGAAAAAAATGTTTGATTGGCGTTATCTTATAATTAAATCATTGCCATGTATGTTTAACTATTTATTATAAAATACATTAAATATTTCATAGTTCACCTAAAATATCAAGTATTTAGGGAAGAATCTTTAATATGATTATTAATATGATTTTTGAAATTATTATGATCTGGTTTTCGAAGTTCCTCGTTAACTGCTTGGCATATTGCAGTAAATCATTCATTGAAGGTAAATCTGTCTGGTAAATCAATCAGCCGAAGAAACTTTAGTCCTTTCCCCATTTTTAATTTTGCTCAACACTTTCGATGGGGTTCAAAAACGGATTATATGGCAACTTTTCTATTTGAATAGTCAATGAAGATATATTATTGTAAATGGATTAGCTCATCTTTGGACATTGAAACCTCGATTTGTTGGTATATTGTTATAAATTCTATTGCCTACTCGTTATTTACCGAATCTCTTGTTCGTCCATGTATTGAAAAGCATTTATCTATGAATTTCTTGAAATGAAATAGTCGATTCTGATGAAGTTTCTGACATATTCTCGTATGAATTGAAAATTTTTAGCTAATTGAATGTCCGCATGATAAATCAATGTCCTATAGTGTGTATTTTTTATTATAGAAATTTTGTCAACCGTGTTTGTATGTATTTATTTATTTTTCTTCCAACAGCGATTTTTTCTATCTTTCTATTGTGTAATAGCCAATTCAATGTCCCTTCTGGCTATGACACACACACATTTATTATAGGTAAGTAAATATTTATATTATTAAATTTGCAAATCAATGACCATTTGATGATAATCAATTGCCGGTTGGTGTATTTGCATTGAGATATCTCATAGTGGACTCATGTGAAAGTGATGGTTTTAGGACACTAACCTTGGATAACTTATGTCAAAAACTCCTGTGCATTAACCCCCGTTCAAATAACCCACTGAAAAGTAACCACATGACAAATAAACCCCACCAGGTATAAACTTAATACATATATTATTTATCACGTTTCGTGACGCTCTATTATATTTTATAAAACAAATACCAACGACATTTTTGAAGTTTAACTTAATTATACATACATATGTTTCTAGCGTACATCTATCTTAACATACGAATCTTTTCTCAAAATTTTATTATTCTAAAACAACATGAAATGTTCTTTGTTTAAATAATATTTCTTTTCCCTAAATGGCAATATATAGATCATATCCTGCGTTAAAAAAGACAAATAAATCAAATATATAATAGCTAATAAATAGCTAATAAACATTCAATTCTGAACCACAATTTAATGACAGCTTATCGTCCATAACAACTTATTTTTGTGAGGACAATTATCTATAACTCAGTGGTTCTCAACCCGTGTTCCACTATTACGCTTCCAGTGTTCCACGATTACGCTTCCAGCGAAAAAAATGACATTTTATCTTTAAATTTGTATTTAAGATACATATCATCAAAAGCCTCAATTAATTTTTTTATAAGATGATTCAATAAGAAAGCCGTTACACATATATATAAACATACAAATATAAAAGAGTTTTTATTGCTTGTTATTTTTGCGCGTGGTATTTTCTTTGCTTATAAGAAAGCATTGTTTACGTTTACGACAGATTTGTAGTAATTTTTGATGGGTCACTCATTGTGTGCAAGCATGCTTCTGTCAGTGTTCCGCGTAAAATAAATCATGTGAATGGTGTTCCGCGCTTTTATATTAATTGAGACCCACTGATATAACTATTCCAGTGAATGAATGGGTACAATAATGTAATAAATAAAAATTATTTTTGAATGAACATCTGAAAAGCAATATTAATTTATTATCCAAACTCCTTACTTGTTTATTTGACATTTTCGATCGACTAGTACTTAAATTTCTTAAAAGATTTTCGTACTGCGTTGGAAACCCAAAGTCAATATCGGAATCCCAAGCAATCATATCCTTATGCCTGCATTAATAAATTAATAATAATAATAACAATTATAATAATGATGATGATAATAATAATAATAATAATAATAATAATAATAATAATAATAATAATAATAATAATAATAATAATAATAATAATAACAATAATAATAATAATAATAATAACAATAATAATAATAATAATAATAATAATAACATTTTAGATAGTAGTTATTGTCATGGTCTTGGTTGTTTAAAATATCGTTTAATAATAATAATGTAGTCAGAAAAAGGTTACTATGAATAATTAATTATCGATTTATTTATTGTTAAAAAATATTTAATCAACTTTTTGATGGACAAATTAGAGGAATTTAATGGTGAAAAAATCGAAGAAATAATTACTGTTTCAAATTTAAGTAAGAATGGTTAGTTTCGAGTTCGGGTGAAGATTCAGGAATTAATTAAGAAATTACTCAAGAAATTAATGATTGGTGAATTATGAGTTTATGTCGCGTCTGTGTGCTTTTTATTTGCTTTTGACATTGGGTGTTTGTATGCACATACAGACGCGATCAGTGTAATTTTGGAGCATTTTATTATCGACAATTGTCGAATGATATCGAATTTTTGAATTTTTTATGAAGTTTGGATTTTATATAAGTTGTTTAAATTTGGTAGGTTTTGTGATTGTTTTGAAAATAAATTTTTCTAAATTTGTTTAATGGCTACAATTAATACAGATAATTACTATTATAGGGACGTTCACATATTTCAGGATGGTAAATGTGTGACGTGCAATGATGGATTTATTGAAAGAATTGAATCTGATAACTCAATGGAAAGTGATGATGATGCCTTGAATGTTTTTCATATTATTCGTCATATTCCTGGTGGAAGTACTACAATCGAAACTGATGGTTCCTTTTTTATTACTCCAAGAGATCCTGATAACAGAAATAGTGTTTTTGGCCAACTAATATCAAATTTATTTGGTGGATTGCTAACTCTAGATTTTAGATCAGATTCGTCAGGTTACATATTTTCAGATCAAAGTTTCGACAATTTTGTAACGAGAATTATGAATCAATTTGAACAGAGTGGTTCTCCACCAGCAAATAAGTCAAGAAAATCAACGAAGCTGATGATACATGTTCATTTGTCTGTCAGATTATGAGGTGGCCGATGAAGTGTATGAGTTGCCCTGTCAGCATAGATACATGTTCAGTGTTTAAAAACGTGGTTAATTAATTGAAGAGGATTTTATAGAGAAGCGTGAAGATTACGAATGTGATTGTGCTAATTAATAAATTAGTTAGTTTTAGTCGAACAAATACATTATTTATTTCAAGTAAGTCAATATAAACGACATTAATTTTTATTATAAATTTTACAAAAAATATATATTATAGCAAATCCAGTTGCAAGTTTGATCAAGTTTTTGAATTTTGCGATGCTTTCGTCTGATTCTTTTGCCTTTTGAGCAAGTTCGATGACTAACCCACGGAGAAAACTTTGATTCACTATCAAAATAGAAACAATAATAATTATTTAAAAATAATATGACATACTTCTATGGACCATTGAACATAATATTCGGCATCGTACCAACTTTTCTCAATAATCTGCTTCATGTAGGTAAAATATACAATTATTCGGGCTTATTCCATTTTATCATCAAACAGGCAATCGAATATTCTGTTGAAATAAATCTTCTTCAGTTCCATCGTTTCGAGATTTATCATAATCTCATAGTCCAGATGATTAACTTCGATAATTTTTTCAGTACGATTCACTAGAAAACTGAGGCTCTTGATAACTTCGTTGTTGTCATGGTTAGTAACCAGTCCGTTCAATAAATCTTTGAAAAATTTGGATTGAGACATTTTACAATAAATTTTAATATTAACAATGTTGATTTACTTATGCTAATTCTGTTTACATGTAATATAATGCATGCTTCTGATTGGTTAAATATAGAATAAATGAAACATACAAGTTTCATTTGCCACCGAAATATGACGTGTGTTGTGTGACTTGTATATATTAATTAAACACTATATAATATGTTTTCCGTACAGTATGTGTTTTATTGTTAACTACCTAATTAATCATCCCATTATATTAACAGTAATATTGATAATACTATTCCCTGCGAGCGCGTATCAAAGGTTCTTTTGAAAATCCCTTCAAATGAGTCCTCGTTCAATAAAATACACGGCTAGGAACTCTTAAAAAATAAATTTTTAAAATATGAATTTATCTAAAATGGGGGTTACTGTGTCAGAAGGGCCCTGTGACAACGGGGACAAACCCATCTACTCTCAATCATTGTAAACTAATTTTGTAATATGTAAATAAGTTCCTGTTTATGTAATAAATTAACTTTTTTGAAATGGTTCGTCACAGGTCCCTCAATTTCTATTCTGAGTAAGATGTTCATCAAATATCTAACCGAAACATTTTATTCTTGACCTTGATGATATTTCCTTTCTAATCAATCTTACTTTAAAATTTTCTTACAATATAGACGAAAAGATAATTATTACCATTTCAGTTAAATCCATCTTTAAATCCATCTTTAAATTTAGTAAATTCAGTAAAAGTCTTGAATCCAACAATATATATATTTGATCAAAAGGATTTATAAAATAATAAATTTTTAATTTTTTACAAAAACCGCCACTCCAATTTATTAAAACAACCAGATATTTAACTCTCCCCTTCTTAAGACTTTTTCCACTTCTTCAGCCACTCGATTCTTCTTTCTTTCGTTCCTTCTTGTGAATGTAGTTCAACTCGATGAGGTGTTAGAAATCTGACGATTTTATGTGGGCCATCGTATTGCATACCATCATTGTGCCTGTTCTGGGGCTTTTTACGTACGAATACCTCCTCCCCCACCTCGAAAACACGAGTGCCCCTCTATGTCTTATCCATTGCTCTCATAGTGTCTGCGGCTTTACTCGAGTTAAATCTCGCGTCTTCGATTCTTTCGCTTCTTGATATCTCGGCTTGTTTCAGGTTAGAGTGTAGGTTGACACTCCGTCCATAAATTATCTCAAGTGGTAATAAACCTGTAGCACTTTGTCGACTGCTATTTATAGTGAACTCTGTTCTGGGTAGAAGTTCGTGCCAGTTTCTCTCTTCACATCCACCTGCCAATGTTGCTGTAATAAGATCTCTTATCGTTCGTATGGCTCGTTCGGCTAAACCATTTGATTGGTGCTGGTAAGGTGAGCTGAATTCCTGTTTGATTCCAAGTTTCTGTAGCTTCTACCTTAGGAAATTCCTTCGAAATTTCAGCTTCTATCTGTTAAAATGCTCTTCGATTTTCCAAATCGATAGATCCAACTATTAAGTATTGTTTTGAAAATTGTCCCTTCATCTTGCTTTGTGATAGCAGTTAAAGAAATCAGTTTGCTAAAACGGTCCACCATTACTACCATATATCTTTTTATGGCGTTCATTTCCATGTAAGCCACATCTATAACAATCTGTTCTAGGAATTCAAAGCTATATCTAGGAATAAATGTTTCCTTGGTTCTTGTCTGATCGATCTTTCTCTTAGCGCAGATCTCGCAACATCGTAAACAGAGTTGGATTGTTTCTTGCATTTTCGGCTAATAAAATATCTTTTCCATATAATGAAATAATTTCTTAACTACAATGTGACATAGTTCTTCATGTAGGGTTGTTGTTAACAGGCCTGTAAATGTTTCTGGGACTAACATTAAGATATTTTTGTTCTTTTCTACTGTTATTAATCTTCCATCAATTCGTGTATTTTTTACGTTAAAAGGAAAGCAATTCTTTTTCTCCCGTGTACATCCATTTTCCAATATCTCTCGCAGCTCTCGAAACCGAATGTCATTTTGTTGTTGTTCCCATACTTTTTCCATAGCTTCTGTTCTTTGGATAGTATATATATATATATATATATATATATAATCTTTGATTTTCCTTCCTTAGCTTCTTCATGTCTTGTTTGACACTGGGTGCAAACCATACTTTTTAATCTTGATTGTCCACCTGCATTCGAGTGTTCTTCACCTTTCCGATATTTTAGTTAAAAATCATATTCCGACAGTTTAGCTAACCATGTTTGGAACCGCGGACTGATTGGCGTTTTTGCAGTGTTCATGAAAACCAGTGCTTTGTTGTCGGTGCGAATTATGAATTTTTTTTCCGTACAGATATTCTCTAAAATGCATGACGTATTTATGTACGGCTAGCAGTTCTTTCCTGGTTACACAGTATCTTTTTCATGTGATAACATATGTCTTAAGCCATAAGCTATGACCGATTTTTCTCCATCTTCTGTAATTTGACTCAAAACTGCACCAATGGCTCCGAAACTAGCGTCTGTGTCTAGGATAAAAGTCCTATCTTCTCTTAGAAAATCAAGGATAGGTGCATCGCACAACCGTCTCTTCAGATTTTGGAAGCTCTCATTGCATTCTTCAGTCCAATTTATATCTTTATCGCATCCAGATGATGCAGCGTATAATGGTTCGGCGATTTTGGCATAGTCTTTGATGAATCTTCTATAGTAGTTAGTTATTCCGAGAAACGATCTCAAATGTTTTGAACATTTTGGTACTTCTGCTTTCTCGATCTCTTCCACTTTCTTCCTGTTTGTCTGGATACCCTTCTCGTTAACTGTGTGACCAAGGTAACACAATTCTGTTTTATTGAATTTGCATTTTTCTGGATTTATCTTCAGTCCTGCCATTTGAATTCTTCTGAATATTTCCCTTAATAACTCATCGTGGTCTTTTTGACTTTTACCATATACCAAGATGTCATCTAGATAAACTACTACTCCCTTGAATAGCATTCCTTCTATCACTGTGTGAATCAGTCTCTGGAATGTCGCAAGGGCTGTTGCTAAGCCAAACGGTAGTCTATTGAAGCAAAATTGTCCTTCTCTTGTACTGAATGCAGTCATTTCTTGAATTTCTGCATCCAACTCCACTTGATAATACGCCTGACTTAAATCGATTGACGAAAATATTTTTGCATTCGCGAAAATATTTAGGCATCGGAAATGATTCTTTTTCTGTTATGGAATTCAATGCACGATAATCTACACACATAGATCCATCTTTCTTCCCTACTATCACTAACGGGGCATTCCAAGGACTCTTGCAGCACCGAATAACATTTGCTTTCATTAACTCTTTTATCAGTTCTTCAATACTTTTCTCCATGTGCATTGGTTGACGTCGAGGATGTTGCATTATTAGGCCTCCTGTTATCCGCATCTCATGTTGAACTAAGTTTGTAAATCCCAGATCGAATTTCGATGCCATAAAAATTCCGCCGTATTACCTGATCATTCCTTCAATATCTTAACTATTCTCACCTGCCATCTCCACTAGTGCTTTATTTATTCTTTCTTCATCAGTGTAAATTTTTTTTATCAATGACGTTTCTATATTATTGTTTTCACTAACTTTACACCAAACTCTTTCATTGTATCAATGCTTCCTATGAATTCGGGTTTGATCTCTTTCACCACTACTACTGTGATTATTTTTGTCTTCTGATTCCATGTGGCCGGTATAGTCATGTATCCCATTGCTTCTTCACCTCCAGTTGAAAATACTCCGCACAATAATATCATACTACGTTTAAGTTTTGGTTTGCCTATTTTCTCCCACAAATTCTTGCTCATGACTGTTACTGATGCTCCAGAATCCCATGACATCTCTGTTTCGGCATTATTCAACATTATTTTACTCCAATTTCTTCCATTTTTCGTCTGGTACATCTCTTCTTCTGCCTCGTCTCTTCGTCGTTCATTTCTTATTTCACAATTTATTGTCTTGACTCCACCAACGAAATGAAACCCATGGAGTCGCTGATGTTTTTTCCGTCTTTTCTCAATATAGTATATTTCTCTGGGACATTGTATCTATCTTCCATGTCGCTGTGAGCAGTTCTGAAATCCTGGATGTTCTCGGTGTAATCTCTTCTTTCAGATTTTGAATCTTCTTCTATGCACGCTATTCTTTGGTATCGGTGTGGAACCTCTTTTCGTAACGAAAAACAATCTAGGAACTCGTGACCTTCCTTGCCACATATCAGGCATTTATTTCCCAGTGGACACTCATACCTTCTGTGTCCTTTTTCGCCACAGCAAAAACAATCAACTACCGTTAATTTTGGGACTGATGTTTGTGGTAGTCCTCTACTTTCGTTGTACAGCCTCCTTGCTATATTCTTCATGGATATTGTTGGCAGCTTCCTTTCTGAGCTATTCGGGATTCTCGCATTTCTCAAGAATTGTTCTCTTGGAGATTGTTCTCGACGACCATGGTTATTTCCTTCGTATTGTATTGGTCCGCGTATAGGATGTTCGTCTCTTGATCTGTGGTGACTAAATGGCTCTTCTGATAGTCTTCTTTGTGGTGATGTAGGCATGGGATTTTGGGTATTCTTTTGAATTCTCATCTGCCCTCCATCAGTCACGCTAGCGTATGTTCTTTGACTGAATGCTTTAATAAATTCTTTTTTATTGTTTCTATTTTTGTTACTTTCAAATATTTTCGCCAATGATCTCGTTTCTTCAATTTTTGTTTCTGGTTTCGTCAATAGTATCTCCCGCAGCCTCGCATAGCGTGCTTTATTTGCGATGAGGTCTTGAACAATATCTTCTTCTGATCGTCCTGAATTTAGAACTTCAGCTAAAGCTTTCCTTAGTCGTATCTCAAAAGCTGCAAACCTTTCATCATCTTCCTGTTCCATAGCTGCCAATTCTCTGATTTTATCAGTTATTGATTTTGTAATTGTGAACGTATGTAAGAACCACGCTTTGGCGTTCGCATCTGTTGTTTCTGTTTCTCTGACGTTTCCCCACAATGTCTTTGTTTCTGCCACTAATAACACATCGAAAGTGCTTGTCAATAACTGTCCATTTGTCCAGAAGCCATTCTTCTATATCCCTGATCCATTCTTCGGCTTCTTTTAAACCTCGTCTATCATATCGTCTGATGTTCAGTGTGAGCATGTCTTGGCATGATTTCGGTAGGCATTCCATTAGCGATTTTGTCGATTTCAAAATGGCGTTGAAATTTTGATTTTCGGCGTGGTCGCCAGTTAAATACATCTTTAAATTTAGTAAATTCAGTAAAAAAGACAATATATATATATATATATATATATATATATATATATATATATATATATATATATATATATATATATATATATATATATATATATATATATATATTTGATCAAAAGGATTTATAAAATAATAAGTTTTTAATTTTTTACAAAAACCGCCACTCCAATTTATTAAAACAACCAGATATCTAACTATTTCAAACATGACAATTGTCTTAAAAATACAAATATCTCAGATCCATTCATATAGAATTGCATATGCTCATTCCATATAGGTTAAGTTCGAAAAACATTGGAAATTCATTTTAATTTTTTTTATTACTATTATTATTAATATTATTATTATTATGATCAAAATAACATGAAAAAGGCTGTACCGAAAATTCGTGAATATCCAGAAACAAAAAAAACATCGATATCTTTACTGATTCATAGTCAAATAAATCAATCAATCGATATTTTATTGAATAAAATGCTTTAAATGAATTTATAACCAATTTAGAATGCATATGAGAGTTGGGCAATGTTGAAATGATTTTCCATATAGATTAGGTTTTGATTTATTATTAGAGGTCTTAATTAATGAGGTACAATTAAGTACTGAATTATACATAACTGAAGGGATTTTTATGAAATAACTGCAAAATTGGAGTTTTATTTAAAAGATTTATTCATTTTAATATAAACAACCCGTTTGCAAATGGTAATTAAAATGGTAATCAGAGTCTTTTGTTATTATATTTGGTTGATTATATTTGGTTGATTATATTTGGTTGATTATATTGCATTATTATATGTTGGTTATATATGAATTATTATATTTGGTTGATTATACTTGATTGATTATATTTGGTTGATTATATTTGGTTGATTATACTTGATTGATTATATTTGGTTGATTATATTTGGTTGATTATATTTGGTTGATTATATTTAGTTGATTATATTTGGTTGATTATATTGCATTATTATATGTTGGTTATATATGAATGATTATATTTGGTTGATTATACTTGATTGATTATATTTGGTTGATTATATTTGGTTGATTATACTTGATTGATTATATTTGGTTGATTATATTTGGTTGATTATATTTGGTTGATTATATTTAGTTGATTATATTTGAATGATTATACTTAGTTGATTATATTGAATTATTATATGTTGGTTATATATGAATGATTATATTTGGTTGATTATACTTGATTGATTATATTTGGTTGATTATATTTGGTTGATTATATTGCATTATTATATGTTGGTTATATATGAATGATTATATTTGGTTGATTATATTTGGTTGATTATATTTTGTTGATTATTTTTTGTTGATTATATTGAATGATTATAGTTAGTTGATTATATTTGAATGATTATATTTTGTGTATTATATTTGAAGGATTATATTTGGTAGATTATATAGAGTTGGTTATATATGAATGATTAAATTTGGTTGATTATAGTTGAATGATTATATTAATATCACAAAGACTTCATTATCATATAAATTAGATGAACCAGGCAATCATTTAGCTCAGTAGCGACAATGGCTATGCTTATAGTCATAGAAAAACGAGAAAATAAACTTAATGACAAGCGCACTAGTTGTGGTCGCAAAATGTCTTTGTTTTAATGAAATCCATATTGCACATGTATTGACAGAAGTTTCAATAAGTTGCATTCAATAATCAACAGAATAAATTACCTAATTGATCCGATCAGTGATCCATAAGCCAACCACCATGGTATATTGTGATCAGAAGTGAACTTGATCCAGAATTTCATCAATTGAAAAAGCTCTTCATGTCCACTGGGTATTCCACAATCTTTGCTGAATTCCAAATCCGAATATCCTTTGTAAGAAATATTAGAATTATGCAGCTGCAATTGCTTCGGTGTCATGCCGCCAATTGTAGATATATCAAAACTCGTTAAATTCGAAGTGGCATTATCATTGAGAAAATATTTACATAAATATGAATACGAATATTCCAATTTCGGAGAATTAAAAATTGAGATATCAAAAAAATAATAATACACAATCAACAATCCTAATCCAGATAGACAAAGTAAAATGAATATAAATCTTTTAGGTTTTTCTTTGAATATTGAATATTGACTTCCATTTCCAGTGAGATTATTCATTCGATTTGAATCAATGAATTCATGTATGAAAAGCATGAATTATAACGAGAAAGTTGGTTTTGATTGGCTGATATAAATCTGTGACAGATTGCATGTGTGTAATCAATGAAATCATATCCAATCAAATTATCCTTAAAATTTTATTTTTCACGATAGTAGTAGGATGTAAGGACTCCAGCGCACTTTCAAGGTCATCCTAATATCCAGATCAAATATAGGTCATTGAATCATTTATTTATTTTATTTTATTTATTTATTTTTTAATTAATTTTTAATTAATTATTTATTTATTATTATGTTTTTTATTTAATTTATTTATTTTTTATTATTATTATTTTACATTTACATTTATCATATTTTAACAAGAGTGTAAATTGTAACAATAATATTTCAATTTGAACAAAATTTTAATTAGTAATTATCATAAATAAAGCTTTGTAAATTTAAAATAAAATGGGCATTAATTTTCAAAACAAAACATAGTTTTTCATGAAAAATAATAATTATTACTTAAAACTAATTATCTAAAATAATTGGACAAATGAATCATTAAATGATAAAACATATTTTAATTAACGAAGTCAAATTATTCACAATATATATTTTATTATTCACATAAATTTAATGGTTAAAGTGCTTGTTTCGATTTGTATTCATTTGTAGACGGATCAGTTGCGATATGCATTTGACGAATCTTATAGTGACCGTAGGCATAGCTTTCATTAGAATTTAACCAATACCTTTTATCATCCAAACATTGGAGAGCTCGTTTTTCTGTCATGAAAGTATACAACTGATGATTGACACTTCCTATTCTCTTTTGTTGGATGCTCACTGTTCCACCATCAGTATACACTTTTTATAGGCTTCATGGGTGATATTTGAATTTATAAGACTTATTCCTTTGGCTTTTAGAGTTTCTTTATCTCCTTGAAGTGAGTAGCACTTAGGTTGAAGGAACACCCATTCTTTATATTGATTTCCTTTATTCTCATCCTTGACTTTCCCGATTACAGAACAAATTTTATTTGAGAACAGCGGATCGGTCACTGGATAATTTGAAGTATCTAGGAGCCCATCGACAATCATTTTTGGATATAGTTGTAAGCGTAAATCTACATTTTTACATTCTAAAAAGAAGGAATCTGTGTCACCAGCTACGATATTAATTTGACAATAGAATTCTTCTCTATTATTCTCTAGCTCTTTATATTGAAACTGGTACATGCGAAGTTTAGATAAATCAAGTACGGTTTGTCCAATATACATTGGTCTATCTAAACACACAATTTCCTTATTGAGTATAAAAGCAATGAGATCATCCGCAATCTTGATGCTACGACGAAACATAGGATGACTACAATAAGTTATCAATCTTTTGTTTTTGTTGTATAATCTCAAATTTATACGTTTCTTCAAGTTTTCCACAGTTTTACCGTATAAACTGTCGTTCTTTAACTTATAATAATCTCGCTGAAACGAATCCGTACTAGCTGCTCTCATTTGGGTGTTGTAATCAATATATCCTTTGAAAATAGCCACTTGCTTGAATTCTACAGCACGATTAACTTTTGTGACTTTTGCGCCGTAACTCATCCATTCTGTCAAAACTCTACTATTAATCACATAACTGGTCTTTGGTTCGTGTGTTAATAACAACTTTTCAACTTTACTACCAGGTGGATAACAAAGCTCAGGAGCTATAGGTAAATCATCTAGTTTATCTTGCATACTATCAGGAATGACGATGTCAACCTCCGAAACATATCCACGATCTCCATCAAACTCATCTCCATTCAAACATCCTTTAATAATACTATCCATTTCAGTCTGATCTTCTAACCATCTGAACTCACCAACAGGAAGTTTTTGTGACAGAGCTCACCCATATAAATTATTAACATCTAGGTATGACATTTGTGTTGATTCATCTACTTCAACATGATGCTTGTTGATAAATGTCATTCCACCACGAATACCAGCTTCAAATAAACGGTAAAGCTCTGGATCTTGAATAAGTTCTATCGGTTCAGGTAACTGTTTAATAGCTGATGCCCAACTTAATCCGGGTATGGAAACAAACGACAGAGCCTCAAGTCCTTCTTCGTCATATTTTTTTCTCTGAAGGCTTCAAAAACATCGGCCAACAGAAAAACATCCAACTTGAGATATACTAGCATGTAATCTAGCAATGTCTCACAGTTGTATTGTTGCCAGATTCGATTTGCATGTATATAATTTTCTTGACCAACTCCCTCTTAAATTGCAGGTAATTCTGTTATTGACAGTAAAATATCCATTGATGTAGCCATATCATAAGGAAAAATGGTTTTACAAGTCATCATCTGTGATTCGAAAACATCTGAGGTCAATGAAAGACGTGGCAAGTTTTTTGATAAATTTGCCAAGCTGCTATTTAAAAATTGTAAAGAATCAATGAATCTAATTCTTCTGCCTTTCGATGTTGCTGTAAGTGTGAGAAACGTTTCTGTTGATTGTGGAATAACATTTAAATTCCAATCTGGGAATTTTCCAATTGCATATTTTAATATATGATGAACGTCATATCCACGAAGATTGTGAAATACAACAGGTAAAGACGGATTGATTCTTCTAGCCAAATTACAATCTTGACATGCTGCTCCGAGATATTGACCGGTGAAATGATCATGAACTCGAACAGGTATATTGATAATCTTTTTACAAAGGTAGCAATGAGTTTGGTTCGTAAATTCTTCTTGCTGTTCCCAAGTGAGTTCCATCATTTCCTTCGATCCATTAATTTTATACCACTGATAAACTATGTCTGCAGCTATATCATCCAATGCTTGTATAAACTGAATGATACAGTTTTTCCCAACAAATCTTTCATTTCGAATCGGATGACCTTGATGAAGAAGCAAAATTCAGATGCAATCGGCTCATGTTTTTGGAAGTGTTTGTCGTCTAGAGGTAATATCGATTCAAAGTCCGCGTACACAACAAACTGATGTTTTATAGTTTTACTCCAGTCTTTAAATTCTATATATTTATTATCTGGCATTGAGTATAGAGTCGTCCGCTCCACATTCTTCCTACAAAGACCTATATGTCTTTCAAAAGCAGGACGTTTTTGAAACCCGTGAAGACACGTATGGCACCAATGTTATTGGATTCTGACTCCTTCTACTCTATCTCTGTAATTGAGCAGTCGATCGAGATTGGTTACAGCCAAATAATGATAATTTAATTCTAAAATTTAGTTAATAATTTTAATGATTAAAAGAAAATATTACCTTATTCAATTAATAAGAGATATATCTGAGATCCCGTTGAAGTACTTCTATATACCAAGTCAACGAATGGATTCTTGAAAATATTTTCACTATTCTGATTAATTGGATCTTTATTATATTTGAGAACATTGATTGATATATTTGGATTCATTGCTTCAAATTGACAAATGTTAAAAAGTTTCATTGAAAACCATTCAAATTTCCATATTAAATCTTTAAAAAAAAAGACAAAAAAGAAAATCAATTTATGACATTTATAAATATATATATATATATATATATATATATATATATATATATATATATATATATATATATATATATATATATATATATATATATATATATATATATATTATCACTTAAGTTATATTTTGTTGTTCTTTCTCTATCCTGACGTATATCATCATAATGTAACACGGCTAGTATGCTATATAAAAAGCAGAATTGATCATTGTTTTGAACATTAACTAAAGCCTGACAGTTTTTCAGGTAATTTGGCGTTTTAATGTAACTTGAACCTAAGTAAATATCTTGATTTATATATATAATAAAGTTTAAAACTTACCAGATACATGTATTATTTCTGATAATTTAGTTAAAATCATAGTAACTTCTAATATTTTATGAATTCTTCACCCACTACTTTGTTGAGTGTATTTCTCCAACTTTTCTTTTAATTTTTCAATTCCATCATTAATAAATGAAGATGACATTGTAATTTCTTTATTCGACAAACACCATATTTTAATTTCATCATCCTCTTTGAAAAACTCTGCACAAAGTCTAAATTGGATTTTTAGTGTCCCCATTCGTTGAATATAATCTTCTATTTCTTTGATGAGACAATCTGGAACAACAATGTCAGGAGAATTAATTGCAGATACATCGCTTGTCAATTCAACACGAGAACCATTTAAGTCAGACTCTCGACGTGGACACAATTGTATGACTCATCAAGGTCATTTTCAAGGTCATATGACTCATAAGATGACGCATATGCCCTTGAAAAAAAATTTCAAGGTCATATGACTCATAATATGACTCGTCAAAATTTTTTTCAAGGTCATATGACTCATACTATGACTCATCAAAATTTCTTCAAGGTCATATGACTCATACCATGACTCATCAAAAATTTTCAAGGTCATTTTCAAGGTCATCTGAGTCATCCTGTGACTCATCAAGGACATTTTCAATGTCGCATGACTCATCCAAGGTCATTCCCAAGGTCATATGAGTCATCGCGATGAGTCATCAAGGTCATATTATTATTTTTAAAAATATTATTATTTTTATTATTATTTTTAAAAAATATTATTATTTTTAATTTTTTTTCAAAGTTCCCGTCAACGAAAAATAATAATCGATAGCTCATTTTAAAGCTCAATCCAATACCTTTCGAATGAGCTATATATTATTATTATTTTATTATTATTATTATTATTATTATTATTATTATTATTATTATTATTATTATTATTATTATTATTATTATTATTATTATTATTATTATTATTATTATTATTATTATTATTATTATTATTATTATTATTATTATTATTAATCTATATACTCCGAGTCTATATACTCCTAGTCTATCCGACAAAATATTTTGTCCCCCTATGGGTAATGCTCACAAGGGTACTGGTCACGCTCAACAAATCAACAAATCAACAAAACATACATTTATTTAAACAATAAAATAATGTAAAATTAACAAAGGTAAACTAAATATTGATGTACTACTATTCGCAGCAATATTGTTTGAAATTGGTAACGTTGAATTGATTTTCAGATATTCTATTGATCCTTTGATTGTTTGAATTTCTCTTAATAATAATTCAATCTTTTTTAACAAATAATCATGCTTCTTATCAATAATTTTCATATTCTTTTTATTTTCAACAATAGAGTTATTGAAAACCATAATATGATCAATCAAAATAAATTTTATATTTTGTATATATTCAAATGATAGTTCATAACTGTTTTCTAAATTCTCCAATCTTTGAGATATTCTTTTTCCTGGATGCTTTGACCATTTTGGTTTGTCGAGAATATATAAAATATCCATCAACTTGGCTGTATTCGGACAAACACATATTGATTTATTAAAAGACTCCACTGTTATTGTTGTATTGTGTGAGCACACACTCGTTATAATAATTAGCAATATGAATATAGTTTTCATGGTGTATCAAATCAAAACCTTTCTTTTACATTTATAGTCTATCAACCAATCAAAATCATCCGGTATTAGTATAAATAAAACATCATATTTTAAATTATTTTAAAAATGTCTCAATTTATGGAAAATCTTTTAAGAGAACTCGTCAACAGGAGTATTATGGAAAGCCTATGTTTCCTGGTCGATCGGACCGAAAAGATCATAGAAGGTAATCACATTGATTATGAAGATGTGATCAATTCTGATTGTCTCGAAACCAAAAAATTCTATTTTAATAGAATTTTTAACTGTCTATGCGACGATCAGATGAAGTGGACCCGAATACTAGTAGGGTTCGCTTATATGAAGATAATTATCGAAAGAAGTCTATGGGACTCCGAGCACTATTATCAGTGGTCTCAAGAAGTAATACTTTTATAATTTATATTTTATTAATATTTATTTTCTAGATAATCAAGTCAAAGTTTCAACCATGGATTGAAGCCAATGGCGGATGGGGAGTACTCAATCAACTCGCCAGAAATGCGAAGAAAATTGATGATCAGAAAAAAAAATTTAAAAACTATGTAAAACTTGCAACAGGTGTTGCTATTTTGTATATTTTAACCAGATTTTTAAATAAAAATTAATATAGTTATTTTGTTTGATTTTTAAATAAATTTTTAAATAACATTTTAAATAAATTTACAAACACTAATTAACTAAGATTTATTAATTAACACATTCACAGTCGTCATCTCCACATTTCATTATATTTTCAACGACATGATCAATACAATCATTCGTAATATTATCATTAGATTCATCTTTAGGTTCCTCTATAGGTTCCTCTATAGGTTCATCTATAGGTTCATAGATTTCCTCATCAATTTCTTGAGTATCGGTTTCTTGAGTTTCTTCCTCATCATCAAATCCTGTATCTTGACTCTCAACTATCCAGCCGATATTTAATGCATTTGTAATAGATAATATGTCCTCAATTTTCACACCAGATATTTCTGCTAACTTTTCCAACAAAAAGTTGATTAAAAATTCTAAATAATAAATAATTCGGTAATTAATTAATCATGTTAACCTTTTTCTGCAGTCATTTTCATCACTTTAAAATTATATTATAAGTTTGTTTATAGATTTTCTTTGTTAAATTTGCATGTCATTTGCATTTATGTTGCAATTAATAAAGAGAAAACAATCTGACTAATACATTTATTAAATATAACATTAAAATATTTGTGAAAGTCTAGCAGACATAATTTTCCAAATAGGAGAATATACATCATTATTATCAACTTTATATCCCTGGATTGCAATTGTTATATACCAATTTTCATTTTCTTTGAAACTGATTTCATCAAAAGCATCATAAAATCTTGCATATCTATTGTTGAACCATGCACGTTGATTACACGATAGATTCGAATCTATCCGTTTAAAAACATCATCAATAGTTTTGACATCAATCATTGAAAGCGTGCCGGATAAGAAATCAAATTTAGTTGGAATTAGCTTGACTGGTGCAACTAATTTCATATTGATTTCTTCTTTCAAAAAATACCTTTTGCAGTTGTGGAACATTTGAACTGGTTGTACCATTTCTTTAGGTTTTTCGGTGCTTTAAATTTTCTTGGTCATCGTGAATAATGAATAAATTTAAATGTTACAGGGTTTTTTATACCTTTGACTCATGTCTATCAACCAATCAGATTACAGCATGTCTTTGTTTAAATTTGCATTGCATTTGCATTAATGCTGCATTTATGTTCTATTAATGTTTTATTATTAATGTTTTATTATTATTATTATTACTATTATTATTATTTCTATTATTATTACTATTATTATTTCTATTTATATTATTACTATTATTTAAATATAAAAAAAACACAATTCAAACACGAAATACATTTATTCATAACCCAAATCAACAATCCGGGAGTAGTGAAACCTTCTCAGAGTTTCACTAACTCCCATTTGACATATCGCCGATATCGATCGGCACAACATGAGCATCCGATGATGCATTGGTACTCCGGCTCCATTTGTTTGATGGTTCTGTTTATCTTAATATCCCATAAAAACTGGTGAAATACCTCCATTATTCTAATTTGAGTGTGTAGAAAATGAGGTCCGGAATTATTTCTGCTTCTCGATCCTTGATAATTTCAATAATTTGAGGATAATAATATTTTATCCTATTGGTCATAACTTCTAAATATTTTTTCTAAAATAATAAATAGTAAATAATGTGAAAATAAAAATTTAAAATTTACCGTAATCGTCAATATCCTTCATGAGGTTTGCAGAGCTTGGTAATTTGTACATGGTGTTGAATAAATGAATCCTAAACAAAAACCGTTTGTTTAAATCAATCAATAACCAATTAGAAATTAACCAATTAGAAATCGACCAATGAAATTATCTCATTTCGAACATTGTCAACAAATTCTCTATACTCCAAATTTCTCAACCCCAACATGACAACCTTTCCACTAGCAAACACGTTGACACA
>CAUHTR010004674.1:0-34318 GCA_959609185.1 Schmidtea polychroa | reverse complement strand
ATTCAATATATAAGCCCACACGTACAGAATACAAACGTACCGTCGATGTACCATATTTTTTTTCGAAATTAAGTAGCGTAAACGTACACTATTTTATATTTTAACGTACGGTCGAATTTTGGTTATTAATACACCATTTATTAGAGTAGTTTCTACTACGCCGTTTATCGGTAAATTTCTTGTGATCTATTTAACCTATGTGGACGGTAACATACTGAATACATGTGGTATGCCTCTGCATTGCAACAGATAAGCCAAGCAACCGCGGAATACTATGTCCAAGAGTAAAATCCGCATAAGAAGATCTGGAGATGCGTCATGCTTTTAGTTTGTTCTTAGTTCCAAGATCTTCATACATAACAATTAGAGCTTGTCAACTAGTTTGCAGTCAGCCGTGTGCGGCCAGTAGACTTTCATTTTCAATGTAAATGTAATAGACTAATAGTTCACGCAGACAACAAACATAAATTTATATCTAAACTACACTATTTTATTGTATAGGACAATAAGAGCTCGTTTCCCTAATGTTCAGTGGGCTATGGGTGGTGAGCATCTCAATCATTATAGACTTAGATTTCTAACCGATCACAACGATAAATGAGTCGAGCAAATAATATAAATCAAATTCATCCGTTAAATCATCGTGTTTGCAATGAATTGAAATAAAGAGCTGATCACTGCTAAATGTTTAAGAAGCTAACTCTAATTACTAAGGTAAAGAAAGTAAATGAATAAATTTTAAAGGTTAGATTATATAGTAAAGTAAGGAAATAGATTATCGCACAAAAATACAAATCCCCGCCTAAAATTTAACCTTGTGACCTAGAATGAAGCTTCCAAACATGACAACAAGGGGGCGGGGGGTCTCTGCCAAAATCACTAATAAATAATCGCGAATAATAACTACAGGTAGTTTAACAAGCGTGAGAATAATTGACCAACTTTTGCACCAATAGAATAATTCTCCTGCAACAGTTCGTCGATATCTGACCGACCCTTAGCAAAAAGTACATCATACCACCATTAAAATAAAACATCTAAATTAATGAATGGTGCGAGACGCCAACTCCGAAACAATGGTGAAATGACGATATCATTGCACGACGTAAAAAAAAATACAAAACACTCTGAACGTGATTATGCGTCATGTCACGGGGTGTAATCTCGGGGCAACCTCATCTGCCCTGACTATCTATGTAGATATGATAAAAGGGTATCAATTATCGATCCAACACACAACCAGCACATCAACAAATAGAAAGTTCATTGTGCGTCGGGAAGGCAAAAATACCAGCATTGGAAACTATGAGTGCACTAATCATTCGCTTAGACAAGCACCACGCACAACTACACAAAGAAGTAATTAGGTAGGTGCACCACACATCCAGTTCAAAATAAGGGATAAACTGCCAATCGACTTGTCATCATTTCAAATTTAACAGAAAGGAAATGTCACAAAAAATAAGGATTTTAATTGAGCCAGGTCTATACACTCCAATCATATCGTTATATTAAATCAATGGGCTACGCCGATGTAAGTGAAGCCACAAATTTATATCTATTCCACGTCTATATCAGGAACCACAATCAGCATGCCAGTTTATATAAGTATTGAGGAGACTCGGATATAAAATCAATCAGATCAGTTCGAATTTGGAATGTCCAGAGGGTGAAGGACAGCGTTATCATTATGAAGGGCGATCTAATGAAATCATTGATTGGTGAAAATAAGAAGGTCCACTCTACCCCAGTGGCTGCAAATGAGATTCACAATCAAAGTCTAGGCGGTCAATGAGAACCTACTTCGATCATTTGCTTCTATTAATTCGACATTTTAGAGGGTTAAAGGTTATAATATTATCCACCGAACCTCTATCGATGAGAACATAGGACAATGAATCACAGTCATTAATGTGATCACACAAACACTTTTATTATTGGTTAATGTAATGCGCAAAAATCAAAGTTGCAAAGATCCCCGACATTTAATAAGTGCCAAATTTTAAATGTTAAAATAAAATGGTTAAGATTTAAAGATATATTTTATGCTTTCACTATCATATATCGAAAAAGAAATGGAAAGATGAAGATCTCTGTTAACAATTTGAGGGAATTATGTAGTTTTTATACGCGCGAATTTTTATAATGGAATTCACAAATTTATGCACGATTATATTTGATATAATGTGTAAATAATTATTTTTACTTTTGTTTTGCAATCGGTTCGGCATTTCCGCTGCAGCAATAATTTCAATATTTCTGAATGCCCATTGCCGATTGCATGATGAATTGCTCTCCATCCCTGCAATTTATCAATTAATTATTTATTTGCAATGATTATTTACCGCATTGTCCTCAGATTCCATATCGCATTTGCGATCAAGCAATAATTTCAATATTTCTGAATGCCCCTTCCAGCTAGCATAATGAATTGCTCTCCTTCCCTGCAATTTATCAATTAATTATTTATTTGCAATGATCATTTACCCATTCGTCCTCAGATTCCATATCGCATTTGCTGTCAAGCAATAACCTGGCAATATCAACAAATCCATCACGGCAAGCAATGTGAATGGGCAACTGGCACTGAAATCAGAAATATTAACCCAATAAATTCACATTGCCAATCAATCTCACATCATAATCATCAACAATTTTATCTATAAATTCTTCCATCAAATTATCCCTGACGCCCTCCACATTTCCACTCATCAAGTGCTCCTTGAAACATTCAAATTTACTACAATACAAATTATCCGACAGCCATCAAATTAACAAATCCTCACCTCATCTCGATAATTTATCCCTTTTATTGGCTAATAATAACAAATATTAATATTATTAACTTAGAAAAATTAATTATAATAACAATCTAAATTCATCAAAACAAAATAGTTAATAACAAATTAATTTAATTAATAATTTAAAATTATTAAATATGAATTATTAGGAATTAATCAAACCTAATTAATAAAAATAATAATTTAATTAACAATTTATGTAACAATAATTCTTACTTCCTAAAACAACTAAAATAATTATAAACCAAATAAATTCTCAAAATCAAACTGTAAATTCTATGTGACAAAACAAATAAATTGCAATCAAGAATTGACAAAAAATATTTATTTCCCATAAAATTATGCAGTTTATCAGTTTTAATTTTAATATAAATTAAATAAATATTTTAAATTTGATATTTATCATATATAATTTGTCATGTTTATTTATTCTTTTTTCAATTCAATAATTTTTATATAAATGTTTGTAAGTTTATATATCAAACCAATATATAATGTTAGAAGTTAAAATTAAAATGTTAAATTTAAATTATTTCATGATTTAATTTTGTAATTTTGTAAATTATTTGAAATATATTAGAATTAACATAGTTTAATTTTGAAAAAAAATATTTTTTAATAAAATTTCAATTCATGTATGAATGTGGTATGTTGATATTTGGTTGAAAATGAAAAAGAAAATGTCCCAAGAATATTTGTCTATATAAGTAGATTTAATGAAATATAATTTTCGATTTAGTCTTAGTAATTTATTTGATGACAGAAGAATTGAATGTTATAGCTTCTAATATGGCGACCATTCCAACGAATCTGCTTATTTGAAGATTACTTCCAGAAATATTCCACTGAGGAGATGACCTCGAATTATTCATCAAAGAATGTCAAAGGTTTTTCGAAATAACAAAGACACCAGTGAAGACTCAAATGGTACTAGTCATAAAAAAAAAATTAAAGTTTATTTTAATAAAAAATTCCTATACAGTAGGAATTACAACAAATAAAAAGAGCTGATGCTCATTTTTCTTCTTTTATACATTTTAACTTTCTTCATAAAACATCTTAAGCCATAAGACTTAAGATCGTAAAAACATAATATTAGTCATTTGTGTGATCACGGAAAATGTGATAGCTCGATATTACTGCTGCTTTTGTTGATAATTTTGCTAGTTGTTTGGTTTCCTGTTTTGTTAGGCCTATCTTTGTCAATATGATATCATTCTGTCTATCCCATGAACCAAGAGTTCCTATTACCAATGCGGAAACCAGTTTTAAGCATCCATTCAATTTGCCAATCTGCGACGCAATATCTTGATATTTCTCAAAATTCTTCTTTCTGGCGTTATCAAAGTTGTCATTGTCTTCATAGGGCACTTTTAAATCAATGATATGGAAGAGATTCTCTCTTTGTGGTTTTATTAGCAGATCAGGTTTAAGTGTTGTTTCTATCCCAATAGGTGATGTTTCGATATCAACTTCTATACCTATGGACACTAAATAATCACCAACTATTTTCAGAACATTTGAGTGCTTTGATCTTCTAGCATTTATTTTCTCTGTACAATGATTGAATATGTGTGCCTGCGTTTCGGGAAATATTTTGCAATGTCTGCACATGATATCGAGATTTTCTTTTAGTCGAAACGGATTATATTTTAGGTTCAGCATATTGTTCCTGGCTTTTACTAGAAAGTAGAATTGTTGATCTGTTAGGCAGTCCGATTGAATGAAAATTGAGGCAAATTCGCTTTCTCCAATATGCTTTGCTATATGTCCTTGACAGACCATAGTTTGCCATCTTTCAGCATATATCATACTTATGAGATCATGTAGTTCTGAGCATGTTTCTTCCATATTTTCTTTGTTCATTATTCGTAGTCTTTCATTGTGTTTGATTTCTAGGACGAATTCATTGTCGATGATTTTCAGACTTACCAGAATACTGAATTTTTCCTTTAGTCTTTTTACTGATTTTCGGAATTTTAGGAAAATAGACTCTTTCATACCAACCACTGTATTTTCTCCATTCATCCACTTTATTGCAGTATCTATGCTTGATCCATATCCTCTAGAGCATATTAACTCATTTATTATCATATTCTTGAAGTTGGTATCATTTGAGTTAAACATTCGCAAAAAGTGGACGACACTTTGGATCAGGTATTCATCCATAGCCTGTGTCAATCCTAGTCCACCATATTTGCAGTTTGCGTAAATATAATTGTTGTTCATATTCTGGAATCTATCTTTTACCATATCTTTAATCATTCGTTTTATCTTCTGATCATAACCCAGTTGTTTCTCCCTCAATTGCACAGTTCTGTTCCTATCGGTGTTCAGTATCATATGGTTTAGGACACAGTTTCTAAAACAAAAGATTAGCCGTGAGTGGATGAAAATTTTGTAAGCATATAGCTTTTGTGATGGATGCAAGTGGCTTTCCATGATATCCTTGGTATCCAATAGGGCTTCATTTAGTTTTTTATCAATGTCGTAACTAGTTTTCATACCTATATCAACTCCAAGATATGTATATAGGTTATCTTCATTGATGATAGGCAGATTTTCCTCATATAAGGAAATATTATTAACCATTTGATTTTGATGCAGTTGGTAATAGCCACATTTGGAAGGTTTGAATTTTAAGCAGCATTTATTAGCTAATTCCACTACCTTCTCTAGGGATTCAATGATGCCTTTCCTTGTATCCGATAATAATACAATGTCATCTGCATATGCCAAGATACTCAGATTATATCCATGTATAATGAATGGGTTCGATTTTAAGACACCTTTCAAAATATAATCTATTGTTAGACAGAAGAGTGTCATTGATATAGGACATCCTTGTTTTTCTCCTTTAATGATTGGTGTTCTGCTTGATATATTCTTTTCACATTCATAATATGTGACGACATTTTCATACATGTCTTTCAGCAATCTTAATGTCCTATGATCAATTCTCATTTTTTCAACTGTGTTCCAGATCATCTGATGGGGCAGACTACCAAAGGCATCAGCAATATCCAACCAAATAATATGTAGGTTTTTCTGGGATCTTATGGAATGCTCAATTGCAATTTTGATTGATAGATTGTGTTCAGCGCAGCCATCAGGTACTCCTACAGCCTTTTGATTAACACTCATCAAATTTCCAGTTTTTATCCATCCCAGTAATCGCACATTAAGTAAGGTTGCAAAAATTCTGTATGCAGTATCCATAATTGCCAGAGGTCGCCATGAAGATGTTTCATGACTTTTATCCTGTTTTCCTGGTTTAAGTATCAGTCTAGTTCTGAATACTTTCCAGTTATCAGGACACTTTCTGTTTCTGAGGATATTATTTGACAGTGAGATTAGGAAATCATATTTTGGATCAATTTTCTTCCAATCTCCATAAGTTATTTTATCTTTTCCTGGAGCAGAATTTTCGAGTTTACTCATGACATATGATATTTCTTCATAGTCAGTTTTTATGATGGTTTTTTCCTCTTTAAAAATCGGTATATTCGCGATTTTCCTTGTAGGCTCAAATTGACAGGTGGTGTTTGCAAAGGCCTATACGAATCTGTCCATTTCCGGTGCATTAATAATGAATTTTTTATTCCACAACTTCTGTAGTTCTTCTTTCGGTGAGATCTTGAATTTGAATCTCTTAACACAAGTTAATTCAAAGGATATCTTCTTGGCTGAGTGTATTGGATCAGATATCTTCTTTATTTCATATTTCTTTGGATTAATTAAACTGTTTATTCTTTAAATTTCCATTAGTGCTGTGTCACAATTGATGTGATCATTATCTAGCTGCAAAATGAGATCGTTAAGAAATGTTCTATATTTCTTAATATCATTATCTGGTCTTCGATATTCGATGGTTTGAAGAATAAGTTCTTTCATTTCATCTTTCATATTCTGAATTTTTGGCATAGTAATTTCAACATTCGAGTTAAGGCATTTAATGAAATGACATATATAGATTGGACTGTCATTATTGTTTATGCATCTTGGATATAGTGATTCCTTCATGATAATATCTATATCTGTTATGATGCTTTGTATTGATTTGACAGTATTTATCAAATCAATAATAAGTAATCTGTGAATGGGAATGCTTTCATTCAACATTGGATTGATAAAGGTTGCAAATTTCCTTGATTTGTTTAGATAAAACATGCACCATGTATTATCTATTGGTATTGGCATAACTATTTCATTCCAGTCAGGAAACATTTTGAATGGAAATCCTGAAAAGAATGTTTTATAGTTATGCAAGATATGTGCATTCCCTATGTATGGATCAACAAAGATTGTTGTTTTTTTCATACATTTTTTGTATATAAATGTCTTAACCGAATGTTGGGACCATCATTCTGAATTGATATCTAATTGTGTTAGTGGAACATCTTCAGGAACATTTCCTTCTTTAATCATTTCCTCTTCATTTTTCTTTAGATGTTTGATAGAGATGTGATTCGATATATCAGCAAATTTGAGATCTTCTCCACAGTGGCACGATATATTGGAGTCCATCTCGAATATTTTGCTTGGATGTTTCTTTGCTATATGGGCTTGTATAGTCTCAATACTGGTATCATAATTGAAGCTATTTTTGCATTCTTTATCTTGTTTGTTATAGGTGATACATACAAGTTTATTTGTGTTTGTAATACCTAAATTTAATTTATGAAAGTAGCTTTTAGATATCTGAATCTTGACCCTGGTGAGTTGAGATGAGTTACAATATTGTTGAAATTTGTTGGAATGAAACAATGTCTATCTAATCTATCTTCCCGGCATTGATGACATATAATTGTAGTATGTTCATCCATATCTACACCATGTACAGTTTTTGCATGGTTTACGAGAATTTCTTTATCATAGGCGCAATTGAAGTTTTGTCACTCATTAGTTTTCTTCCATTGTGCTCTGCATGATATTCTGCCTTTTGAATCTACATAATAGATATCATAGAAATTGTTTGAGTCAGGCAGTGGTAGATTAGTTCCTCCGATATTTGGTTGATGGTTCGGTTTTCTTGAGAAGTTAGGTTTAATGTTTAGCTTCTCAATATTATTTGTATTTGATATGAGCAGTTCATCAGTATTGAGGATACCATCAATTATCATTTCCGGTGAGTAGTTTATTGACGATTTCGGCGTAGAAATTGATAGTTTTCCCTGAGATTCCATATATGGGCCATGGACTTGTCGAACTTTACCTAAGACATTTAAATTATTTACCAGAGAGAATACTCTATCCAGCGATTTTGTAACTTCTGGTTCAGCTTGTGATGCAAAGAGGTCTTCTGAGCTGCGGCATCTTCTTGGTTCATAATCTTTAATATTAGGATTTTCATCTTCAATCGATTCTTGTTCTTCAGAGAGATCTTCTGAGCTGTGATGTTTTCTTATTTCATTTTGATTAGTATGTTGTAGAGAACAACTTATAGAGTCTATTTCAGATTCATTATTAGATAGTTCAACATCATCAAAGTCCATAAGTTCATCTTCATTACTGTCATTGGCATCATCTGTGAAAATAATCCTTCCTTTAGTGGTTTTAGATGGTTTATTTGGAGACGCATGAGCAATGTTAATCTCTTTGATTTTGTTTGTTTGTTCATAATTATTGTCAAAATCTAGATCACAGTTATTTTCAGTATTTATATGATTGATATTTTCATTGTTTGATAATTGGATTGGTGTGATCTTGGTTGATGGTGCTGAGTATTTATGACCATGTTACTGCGTTGCGGGACGAGTCGCGAATAAAAAAAAATAAATAATTTCAAATGAGCAAATGAGCATCATATTTTTTACAATTTGACACGACACGATTCTCATTTTCAGTATTCATTTTACAATGTAGTAAAATTATAAAAAGAATAAAAATAATGAACCTCTAGCTTGCTTCGTTGTAGCCATTCACACTTGGTTACTCGGATTCACACATTTTCATTTTCATTCATCGAGTGATTCCGAGTGATTCCGAGTGACGCGTGTGAAAATAATAATATTTTTGATAAAAATACTATTTAAAAATGTCAATTCGAGAAAAATATTATTGTAAAATTTGTGACAAGCACATTTCAAAAGCACACAAAGCTAAACATGAAAAAACTAAAAAACATGATAATAATAAAAAAGATCAATCCATGGTTGGAGGAGATTTACAATCATCAAAGTTAGTTTCTACACTTTTTAAACCTTTACAACTGAAAAATATCCAGGTGAAAGGCATTTAAAAATCATAATTTTACGGGACCAAATACACGTCTAGATGACTAGACTAGGTGAAAATGATGTACCATTACCAAATTCACTGCCAATTAATCCAGTTGATGCAGCGGCATACAAACATGACTTGGTTTATCGAGACAGGGACTTGAGATGTCGACATTTGGCAGATGTAGATTTAATTCATGATTTGAATGAAATTCCAGATCCAACTTCTAGAGAACGTCTAGACCGAGCAATTGTAAATGCAGGAATGGAAGGAATGGAACTAGAAAACGGACGACTTGAAAATGTCGAGATTGAGAATAAATACATTGAGAATATTTGGTTAAAAGCAAATAGTCTTTAGAGAAGAGATTATTTTCCGTGCTGTTATGGTGGATTTCACTAAATTATTTCCTTTTTATAGGTTTAGCTAATTCAATTTGCATTTTTGCATTTTGCCCTTTTTTAATTTAGTGTTTTCGTGTTTCCAATTTTTAGTCAATTAAGTGCTATATATTATTGATACGTTAAAACAAATGAATCCTAATTATGGTGACCACCCGGAGATCTCCATTTTTTCAAAATATTTCATGTCTCCGGTTTTCTATATATATATTAGTTCGTTAAAAGTGACTTAAGATATTTTAAATCAGAAATTTGAAATTATAGATTCATTTATGTCAGTTAGGTATTTAACGAGAATAATTTTTGTTTATTTTGTCCCTTTTGCAAGAAGTCAGGACTAAAGTTAATGTTTATTCAATCAATCAAACAAAAATTCATCTTTAACTTAATATATTATATTAATTCATTAAATATTTTCAGTTTGATACTAAACCAGATTTGATAAAAAAGGCTTTAGGAAGCCGAAAAGATGCGTTTAAATTTAATAAATATTTTTTTTATTTTAATAAGTTCTTTATTCAATTAAATAAAATGAGTAAAGAATTAGTGAACATAATTTATCTGTTTCCTATTCAAATTCTTTGGGTTTCTATGAAAGACTCTCCGGATAATTGTAAAATTAAGGTAGTCACACTAATTTCAATCGCAGTTTTCATACAACATTATTTTGCATAAATTTATATTTCTAAATTTTTGATTTTCTTTACAAATAATTAATATTTATATTCATTTTAAATAAAATATTTGGTCATTATTTATTAAAATAATTTTTGTAAATAATAAAAAATTTCATCTTTATTCAATTAAATTTGTTTAAATAATTCAATAAAAATATTATATTTTCTGGAATCTAAACAATAAACAAAAACAGTATTATATTAATTATTATTATTATTATTATTATTATTATTATTATTATTATTATTATTATTATTATTATTATTATTATTATTATTATTATTATTATTATTATTATTATTATTATTATTACTATTATTATTATTATTATTATTATTATTATTATTACTATTATTATTATTATTATTATTATTATTATTATTATTATTATTATTATTATTATTATTATTATTATTATTATTATTATTATTATTATTATTATTATTATTATTATTATTATTATTATTATTATTATTATTATTATTATTATTGTTATTATTATTATTTAAAACAATAAAATGATAATTTAAGTCTTTTGCTGCAATTAATGTATTTAATGAAAAAAATTTTCGACTATAAGATAGTCCTTAATCTACTTTATTTTATAAATTATTATTATTAATATTATTATTATTATTATTATTATTATTATTTATGCAAAAATTAATCGTGACGTCATCGATTAATGATTTCGTGCTGTATGACACAAACACTCAAATTGCATTACCCTTGTACCTTGATCATAAGGGTAATTAATTGATACTGGTCAATGACTACATTAAATATTGAATAATGCGCAATTAAGGATCACTGAAAAGTTTCCAAATTAATCATGTCATGACACTGGCTCTCATTAAATTTGTCTTTTATCATATCTTGTTTTATCTCCTTTCAATTAATATTTACATTATTTCATTATTTCACAAATATATCATCATTATCTCTCTCCTTCCCTCTCTGACATACCCCAGTTAATATGAATATCCCCTAAATTTTAGCACAATTAAGTAATTACTGTTATTATTATTATTATTATTATTATTATTATTATTATTATTATTATTATTATTATTATTATTATTATTATTATTATTATTATTATTATTATTATTAATCTTATTATTATTTATGCAAAAATTAATCGTGACGTCATCGATTAATGATTTCGTGCTGTATGACACAAACACTCAAATTGCATTACCCTTGTACCTTGATCAAAAGGGTAGTTAATTGATACTGGTCAATGATTACATTTAATATTCAATAATGCGCAATTAAGGATCAGTGAAAAGTTTCCAAATTAATCATGTCATGACATTGGCTCTCATTAAATTTGTCTTTTATCATATCTTGTTTTATCTCCTTTCAATTAATATTTACATTTTTTCATTATTTCACAAATATATCATCATTATCTCTCTCCTTCCCTCTCTGACATACCCCAGTTAATATGAATATCCCCTAAATTTTAGCACAATTAAGTAATTACTGTTATTATTATTATTATTATTATTATTATTATTATTATTATTATTATTATTATTATTATTATTATTATTATTATTATTATTATTATTATTATTATTATTATTATTATTATTATTATTATTATTATTATTATTAATTAGGCAAAAATAAACTCATATCATTGACTATTGATTTTGTGCTGTTTGGCACTAATACACAAATTGTATGACCCTTGTACCTTGATCATAAGGGTAATTAATTGAACCTCGTGAATGATCATCATCTTCCTCACGTATATACTGCCAATACCATTTCATATTCTAATAGTCTACACATTGACCACATAATTTCATAACGAAACAACATAAGGTCGAATAAAAAAAAAAAAAATTTGTTCAGATTCTCAAAAGTTTAACGTAGCTTCCGACGAAGCTGAAATGTTATTTAAGTCTGAAGGAATTCATGAAAAAGACAATAGTGGTTGCTGTAACACGCAAGAAGACAGAAGAAGCAATTGAATTTAATAAGAAATTCATTCTTTAGTTAATTTATTTTATCAATGATCAATCATTCTAAATAAATATTTTTCTCATTTCTTTGTTCATTATACATTTATTCAGAGTATTCTATTTATCTCAAATTTGACTAAATACCTATAGGAAAGGCTCTTTATAAATGTACTTTTCAGAGGTTTAATTTTTGAGATAAAATTATGTTTAGCAGAAGGGGCCCCAGATTTTTTTGGCACAGCTACCCAGGGGCCCATAAATGTTTAATCTGGCACTGATGTAGATAAAATTAATATTTTCTAAATCTAGCAATAAACATGCCTGTATTAATTCACAAAATTAGGTGGCACGTTTGAATATTTGATGGCACGCGAACGACTTCCAAGTTCGAAATTATTTTTTTTGCTTTTAAATTTAAAAAATTGAAATCTTGATTAAATAATCGGTGAATTATTAATTTATTTCATTTTATTAATTATCAAATGTTTTCTAAGATAAACGACAATCATCTTAATTAAAGCATAGTTTAAAAATTTGAATAAATCATATTTAACATGGCTGGTAGAAATGAAAAAGTATCAGAAACGAACCGCATAAACTTCCAAAGTTGGTGGACTGCAGAGCTTAATTTTAAACATTAATCAAATATATTTTCTTTATGAATTTTTAATATAATTTTGTTTGCTCCAATGATGAAGGAATTAAAATAAAATTTATGTGAATTTATGCTTGCATAAAGTTTTATTCATGATAAACCTTTGTACCTATGAAATATTATTCAAAGAAACCCAGAGGCGTCAAATCATTAGAAATCAAAGGCCAAGGTTGAAATACTCGTTGCGATTCCATTTATTCGGAAAGTGTTTAGTGAGGTATTCCAGGACATTGGAGAATAAATACATTATTTCTCATCAAGTATCTGTAGTTCAAGGTACTGCTCAAGTATATCAAGGTTGATAGTGTCCATCACATATGCTTCCTAAACAGAATAGACAATACGTGTTACTGTTGAACCTTGAGCATAACAATAAATAAATGGATTACCACCTCAAATATTCATAGGTCCCTCATTAGGGCAATTAATTACAATTATTATAAATCAATTTATTATAAAATTTAATCGATAAATTCAAAATTTCTAGCACAATTGATTATTTAATGTAAAATCGATTAGAAAGTAAATGTAAAAAGCAACATGAAACGTTCAGGGAAATAATTTTATTTTCGTGGTGATCTCGACCCTGCACATGTGACAATCGAATATTTGATCCGCACAACCCCTGCAACACATATGGCCACATTGGAAAGCAATTTCCATGGGATTATCCATACAAATTATGCACATCTAAATGATGAAATGAAATGTGAAAGTTATAAACCATTCCAACATTTGCTTCGTTCCCAGCTGGGTTTGGGGCAGCCAGCTGATTGCGGTGCAATTCCTCAATATCTGCCCTGGCATCCATATTGGTGCACAAATCCACAATCTGTCGCCCACCAGCGGTAACCTTGTAAATATCTCCTCCACCTGTCCTGATCACTAATTTCACCATTGAAATCAATCTTCCATAATTTTGTGCCTAAGATCAAATCAATTCCCCAATAAATATATCAATTAATACATTATTGGAAATAGATAATTTCTCCATCAAGAGTCCTAATGATGAATTACCATTTGAGTCTTCACCATCCAGTCCTTCTGACTCGTGAATCATTAAATCAATAAGATCAAATTGATCCGCTTCAATGGCCACTTGCACGGCTGATTGATTTCTTCTGTTTTTCAGGTTGACAAATTTCATTCTATTGACAGAATTTAACAAATCCCTTGCAAACAGAATTTTATTCTCTTTGATCATAAATGTGAGTAAAGTTTCCCCAGTTTCCAGTTGTCCAGGTACCAATATTTCTGTTCTTATCAAGTGATTAAATAGCTCGTTGCCATTAGCATTTACAGCATCATAAAGAAGGCTTTCCAAAAGTGATTGCTGGAGGTCGGGATTGGATTTATCAAATAGCAATTGAATCAATTTATGCTCAGATTTGCATGATTGAAACATTTCTCTTGTGATATTTGATGATAGGAAATTGTCTGTCAAAATGTTGATTAATTTCACTGAATATTCGAACCAATGATTTGCAAGAGCCTTTTCAAGGTCATTTGAAGTGAAATTTGTCAATATCGGCTGATTGGACACGAGAGCAAGCATTAATCTGATAAATTGATTTATTATCAATAATTTATTGGTAAATTTCGATAAATATTACGTTTCACTTTCAATATTCGATGCCAACAGTAATGCAGTGGTTCCATTGGCTGATTTGACATTGACATCTGCGCCGTTTCCAATCAATATATTTGTGATATCGATTAACTTATTCAAGTTCTACAAATGATATTTATAAGCCAATCAAAGTATTTCATTACGTCATCATTCACATCCATTTGTGCCTATAACAGCGTTGGCGAACCTGAATGAATGATTGTGCAAATGGAATGGCTGGAATTAATGATTATTATTGTATTGTAAAATAATTGTTTTAATATTCTGAATAAAATATTAATCATGATTGAAGTGCAATGAAAAGTGATATATCTCAAGGTTTGACTGGGCTGGTAAAGAGCAAGGTTTAAGAAATCGTGAAATCAGTCAAATCCTCAACGCATGCGATTATAATGAATAATATATAAATGATCTCTGACACTAATGCGGCTGACGTCTGAACCTCTGCGCATGAAGGCAATACGAGGTGTACAATAAGAGATGGAATTATCAAGGGATAATTAATTCTTTATGATCCTAAAACGTATGTTGGACCGTAACTAATATTCGAAATCATTCAATAAAATAAAAACTAAATCTGTAGGACGTTAGGTCAGTTCTAGCAACTGCAGAATTTCCCGGTAGAGTTAAGCTCCAATCGTGATGGAAATCCCCTTGGGCAGAAATGTTCATATAAAATACATTTGCCATTAGAATGGTCAGTAAAATGTTGGATAATGCAAGATTGGTTAGGAAAATTTGCTTTCATGACAAAATTGAAAGCTTTTAACCAATTTCCTGATGAATTTGGCCCGGATTCTCAATTCACAAATTATTTGACATTGCAGTTGATATATGTAATGTAAATGAAATGTTTCCGTTGCGGCAGGCAAGATTCATAATATGAATGATTAACACAAATATGAGGTAGGTCAAATGCTGTCAGTTTATCAAATAAATATCTAATCAATAACTTACATATATTTCCCCTTGAATGTTGCCATGACAACTGAAAAAGATAAACAAATTGACAAAAGAAAATTATAAAATAATATTCAAATAAACAAATAAATATCGATTTTCAATATAAATATTTTGCTGTTCAGATAATTTGATCTGGCTTTATTAATGGCAACCTCAATGCCAGCCGGAGCTTTAAGCATTTCTACTAATATGGGGTAAATGTGGGCTGTTCCAAACTGCTTATTAGATAGAAAATGGCTCCCAAATTCACAACAGGGTTGGGTTGAATCCTCCCAAGGATATTGGGGAGGGGAACCTGTCGTGTTTTATCTTGCTATTTCAATTGCATTATCCCTAGATGTCCTCATGACATTCAGCATTGATATCAAGTGAATGTATACATATTTATGCCTTGCAAGATTCAGGTGAGACTGATATATTGCTTTTGAATAATAAATTTATTTCTTGACACATTCAAGTTATGATCAGATCCAATTCTCCTTTGAACTTACTGATAAATTGAACATCAAAGGAATCTGTACGAATTTCTATTATAAAATCTTTTGATAAAATTTTTTTCTTTGATAGATTCCTATTTAATGGCCTGAACAGCAGCCTCAATTTCAGGAACTTGCTTAACAACAGGGGTAACTTCTGATACTTCTTTGAACATGTTGGGGAAAATTTGAAAAAGGCAAAGTGAAAAATCAGATATATAAACAAATACTCACCCCCCCCCCGTTGCAAACTGCCCGATTTGGAAAAACCTTTATTAGTGTGACAAAAGGACCAATTCGGTTGTAATATATATATATATATAATCGTTCATCACCTTCTCTATCACCGCTAGGAACGCTGTGAGTATGTTCTTAATTTTCTGTATTTACTTAATCCCATTTCTTATTTAATTTAATTAATATTTATTCTAAATTGCAAATATTTATAAAACCTGCTTATATTGATAAGTTTATAAAATAATTATCAAAGTTTCACCAGCAAATACATCAAAGTGTAATTGATTATCATTAATGAGACATTTAATTAGCAATTTCAATTAAGCTTTGTTTTGGTTGTTTACGCTTTGAATAATTTTGTTTTAATAAACTCAAAATAAACTAATTTATTAATGGATAAATTACGATTGTTAACTTTGCAAATAGAGGAGAAATTCGACGTTGCACATTTATATAAAATAATAATCTCACCTTAACAGATCTCACAACATAAGCACCCCGGTTCACCAGTTCTGCACAAACATTGATCATCCCCCTAATCACTGCACAGTGCAGACCAGTCAATCCCATCTATATCTCGCATAATTATTCAATCAATAATCAATAAATCTCACGAATCCAGCTTTATCAATATCAATTGATCGATCTATCAAATATTCACAGCTGTCCTCCAATCCATTCGTAATTGCCTCATGCAATGGAGTTTGCGAATACTAAATAATGCCAATATATCAATATCAATATTGATTACTCTATTGATTTACTTTGTTTTGTGTATTGGTATCGATCTGGAATTTCTGCAATACTTTGATGCATTTCCTATGATGTAGCGAATGGGCCAAGCCCAATGCAGTCCCCATTGTCTACAAATATATTGATTTGATCTTTCCAATGAACACATACTTCATTATTTGTATTGATATCAACGATGCCCTGATTATCTAGGATAAATGTGGCCATATCAGCATCATTATCCGATATTGCTGTGTGCAATATGGTGAAATTGACCTTGAAAATGAATGAGATTAATTATTGATTTTGCATTATTCTGATGCACCTTTTGTCGTGATTCCATCAGAATCATTCGTTCTTGTATTTCTTCTTGTATTTCTTTGAATACTTTTTCCTTTGCTTTGTCAATGGCCTTGACCCATAACTGAATGATGAAATCAATGCTGATTTAATGAAATATTTTTCAAATGAATAATTAAATATTCTAAATATTTATTAATTCATCGGTGCAATTAATATTTTTATTCAATTAAATTATGAAGTGGAATTACGGAATTAATAATCAAACTATTGTTATTATTTTATATTAATATTAATAATAATATTGTATTTATTAAAAAAGTTGACTATGAATGAGTAAATATATCGATGTTGTTTTTGATACTCGGCACTGCCTTTTTCAAGTGATTTTGATAATTATATATTAAATTTAGAAAATATAGGAAAAAATAAATTTATTCTGTATTTTATATAAATATTATTGGTAAATTTTAATTTTAATTTTTAATTTTAAATTTCATGTCTGTCTTAAATAAATTTCCCTGCAGTTTAAATTAGTTGAATGCTGCTGGAGGGTTTATGTTTTTTGATAGAGTTTATGCGGCTAATCTTTGTAATTTATATTTGAACGCATCTTGTAATATTTGGCATTTTGTTTTTTGTAAGATTGGTGCTGATTTGTGTATCTTTTCCCAGTGTTTGTGATGTTTTCATAGCTTGGTTTTAATTACAGTTCTAAAGAAAAAGTACGAAGTAGGCCTTAATTTTGACCACCATTATGCACTGCTTCACGGATATATAATTATACCGTCTCATTGGTTTGAAATTGATGAATTATCAAACCACCTTTTGTGTGTGTTATGTGCTTGTAGGCATTTTGTTGCCAATAACATCATTTTTTCATGTTTACTTCTACTTTTTGATGATGCCTTAAAAGACTGCTTCTCGTTCATAGTCCGTTAACGCATTTAGCTTAGTAAGCATGCAGTGTCACTAAGTTCAATTTGTGGTTTTATATTTTATTTCAATGGCATCAGTTTTATATCCATCGCGAGGTAATGTTTTTTTGATATTCACGAATTTTCGGCACTGCCTTTTTCAAGTGATTTTGATCATTATTTATTAAATTTACAACTTATTGGGTGAAAATTAATTTATTTTTATTTTATATTAAATTTATTGGTTATTTTAAATTCTTATATATATTTTACATCTTATTAAGAATTTAGATGAAGGGTTTAAGTTGTTTTATAAAAATAGTTTATGTAGATAATCTTTGTAATGTATTTTTGAACGCATCTTGTAATATTTTGCATTTTGTTTCGTTTATGAATGTTGCTGATTTGTGCACTTTTTCCCAGTGTTCGTGATAATTGCTGGTTTTGTTTTTGAATTGTTCACTGAGTCTTGTTTGGAACGTTCTATGTGTTTCCCCTATGTATGTTGCGTTACATCTTGTGCAAGTGATTTGATATACAATGCTTTTTGAAAAGCAAAAACATTTGGTGGAGGATTGGCACATATAATCTCGTTGAAATAGGTCTGATGTTAGGGATTTTTGAGACTTACGAAGCTGTGCAGCGGTGGTAAAAGTTGGTCGGCGAATATGAACTGTCAACTTCATATTGCGAATGTAAGCTCTGACTTGTCATATTGTTTGAAAAAGGAAAACGTAGGTATATTACTAATTTATAGATTAGTGTATTGTCCCTATTGGAGTTATATTCACTCAAAAAGTATTTTTCCACGAACTCCTTTGGGTATCCATTTTGTAAAAATAGGGGTTTGAAGATTTTTGGGGTTTCTTGTTTTTTAATAATAATAATAATAATAATAATAATAATAATAATAATAATAATAAAATGATAATTTAAGCCTTTTGCTGCAAATAATGTATTTAATGAAAGAATTTTCGACTATAAGCTAGTCCTTGTCAATCTCCTGGAATTTAGCAATGTTCTTCCCCAAAATACCTTTCAATATTTCTTTTATTTCCTTTCTCTTAATTCTCATTGGTTGTAAATATAATTAATTGTTTTACTAAAAACTTTTAAAATTTTTTATTACATTTAAAATTTCAAAATGACACAAACTAAAAATTTTTAAATTTTTTACAGCTTCTATAATTAGCTTCTAGAAGCCTAATAAAGTATTTGAAAATATTCTAAATAAAGCCTCCAATAACCACTTATATATGCTATTTAAATATTTCAATAAATGTGTCAATTTTGATTTTCAAACCCTATTTTTTAAAATTTTTTTCTATATTATTCTGATTATTACTTTTTAATTAATTCTATTTTTTTAATTTCTTTATATATTGTCAAGTTATTCTCAAGGTCAATGACAACAGATCAAATTCATGATTTCATTGATTTCTTCTTTAGTGTTGATCTTTGGCTGTCTGTTTATGATGAGAATTGCTTCTTTGAATCTGACATTTTTCTTTTGGATGTTTCCATTAGCTATGATTTCTATTGAAATATTTTTTTCCTCTGTTGGCTGACACTGCCGCAGATGTCTGCCCAACGAGGATGTTCCACCAGGATCTAGATGTTCTTTAACTCTTTGATGCAAGGTCCTGAGGGTACTTCCAATGTAGATTTCATTGCATACATTGCACGTGATGCAATAGACGATGTTTTTTCTAAAGCACATATCTTTCGGTGTCTGGCAGTTTTTCATTGTGCAATTGTTTTCTCTATTTATGTTGCCTGCCAGAGCCCTTCTCAATGTCCGAGATTTATGTGCTATCCGAATTGGAAGACCGGTTCTTTCAGGATCTTAAAGTCGAGTATGTCACTGATGAATGGGATATTCAGATAGAAATATTTCTGATTCTTTTGTGTTAATTCCCTAGATCTTCTTGGGGTAGAATTCATTCTTTCAATGTCCTTGGTATCCGTTTCGCTGTAGGATTTTATTGAAATTTGATTGTTCTTTAAAGTTTTCGTTTTTCTCCGTGCATCGATTGGCTATTCTTCGTTTCTCGTTTCTTATGACATGTACTTTCTGTAAGTATGGAAGCGCTGATCTTTGTTGCATAAATATTTCTTTGCGAGCTGGTTTTCTGTAGAACCCGTATGTTGGAGTATCTCCTTCTATTTTGATTCTCAAATCCAATAAATTGAGGGATCCATCTTCTTCCGGATATTCGATTTCGAACTTAATATCTTGATGATCCGCATTGAATGTATGAAATATTTCTTCCGCTTCTTTTCTGCTTGTGGTCGTGATGAAGATATCATCTACATATCTTGCATAGAAACCGATGGGTTGTATGGTCCTCAGTGTCTGTCGTTCGAGGTTATCCATAAAGATGATTGCTAGCAGTCCTGATATGCTAGAACCCATAGGCAGACCTTTAACTTGTTTATAGATATTTTGTTCAAAGGTAAAATAGGTGTTCTCGAGGATAACAGTAAGTAGTTTGGTGATATTCTCGATATTCATTTCCTTTATTAACAAGTTGCTTTCTCTTAATTTCTTTTCTAAACATTGAATAGCCTCTTTTGGTTCGATAGATGTGTATAGTGATACGACATCAAGACTGAATGGGTATTGGAATTCTCTATGACAAGTTATGTTATTATTTAGTCTTGTCATGAGGCAGTCGCTGCTTTGAAGATGGTGTGGTATCGTGTCCAATAAAGGTTTCAAGATCTTTGCAAGGAGCCAACTTGTTTTAGTTGTTGGTCCATTTTTGTTGGACACTATAGGTCTAATTTTGATACCAGGACCCTCTTTGTGAGTTTTAATTAGGTGTTAGAAGTTAGGAAGATCAGAATTTTTTGTGACGAAGCTGTTGGTTATTCTGTTGTTAAGCCTCATTTCTAAAGCTATGGCTTTCCATACTTTGTTGATCTTCATTTCGATGGTTGGTGAATTATTAGTTGTTTCGCGTCTGTGTGCGCTTTTCTTTCTTTGGTTTTTTGGCTGTGTGCGCACACAGACGCGAGCAAGAGATTTATCGATTTCGAATGGAAGTTTGTTGAAGGAGTTCTCGTCGATTTTGGTTGGAATTTATGGAAAGTAACAAAGTTACAAATTATGGATTTAAATATAACGGGGAATTGATGGATCTCGATGATTTAATGGCAAGGTTGAATAGAACCCGCAGCAAAATGGAAATAGAAACTATTTGGAAAGACGATGTTATCAGATCTAGCAAATCGCTTAAAGTTCTGGATAATGGATTCTCTCTAATCACATTATCTCGAGACGGACAATTAGTTCAATCTGTACCTGGTCAATTGAATATGGATCAAACAAATTTGTTGAAATGTGCTCAAGATCAAAATGGCCGAATCGATATTGTTTTGTGTTCAGAAAGGAATAATATGAGATCAAATTTATGTGTAGCTACACAAGGACAGGTTCCAAATAAAATGATTGAGAAGAGTTCAGCTACGAGATTGTTTAATATTACTAAAAGTACTGGAGGTGTTATGACTGCTATGATCCCTGATTATCGATCTCAAGTATGGCGTGCACAAATGGAAGCAGCTCGATGTCGATATGAACATGTATATAAAAATAAAATGATTATGTGTGATGATTATTATTCTGATTATTATGAATTCGCGAATGAACATGGTAGCAGAGCGTGGTTCCGGCTAGCCAGCCGGAACAAGGTAATTAAAATGTATTATAAAATGGCTTTTTTGGATTTATATATGTTTAATAATATTTTTGTAAAATTAAACATCCTCCCTTCCCTACCGAGCGTGGGAAAGTGCTGCTATGGGCCCCAGCACTCTTTTAAAGGGGGAAGCCAGGGGAACAGGGTAAAGAACAGAGCCGAGTCAAGGGTGAGGGCGAGCGGGGTAATGGGTTTTGAGTTGCGAGGGGAAAATCAAATATTTGTCAAGACTCTTACTGGTAAGACAATTACTCTGGACGTTAAATGGAACGACACAATTGAAAAGATAAAAGGAAATATCCAGGACAAAGAAGGAATTCCGGAAAATTATCAAATGTTAGTATACGCAGGAAAGCAGTTAGAAAATAAAAGAAGATTGAATGATTATAGGATACAAGTAGGGTCGACACTTCATTTGTCACTCAGGCTGTGCGGTGGCAATGACGAAGAGATGTTAGAAGAAGAATTGTGGAAAAAGAGAATGAAAAAAGGAAAATTAACGAGATGGAGAAACAAGATTCTGAATGATATAAAGGGTAAGGATGTTAGCAAATGGTTGGAGGAATATGAAGATCTAAAGGAGAGTCTAGATGAAGAATTAAGAGATCTAAGAACGATCAGTGAAAAATTGCATAGATTGGACATCACTGCAATCTTAGATAAAGACCTGCAGGAGATCGAGGAAAAACATCAAATAATTGGGGCATTGATGGAAAGAAAAGCAAATCAATCTTTTATGGAAAAGAAGGAAAAGGGGAATGATGATACCATCAAGAAGAATAATTCCGGGCATAAAAGAAAACTGGAAAGTCTACAGAAAATTACAATCCCTGTTTTTGAAGGCAAGATGAAAGAGTACGAACCATGGAAAGCAGCTTTTACTGCATGTGTTGACGAAGCGGAAGGTGATGAGGTTGAAAAGATGTTTCACCTGCACAAGTACCTTCACGGAGAGCCATTAAAGTTAATTGAAAATCTTGGATATTCGGCAGAGGCTTATCAAATGGCAAAAGAGAAGTTGGATAGGCGATATGGTGGAGATGAAAGGATATATTTATCAATGTTAGAGGAGATGGACCAGTTCAGGCCAATTCGAGAAGGAGATTTGAAGGATCTTGACTTATTGGTTGGATTATTAGAAACAGTCACCGTGCGATTTAAATCCACTGGGAAAGAATCCGAGTTAAAGACTGGATATCTGTTTCAAAAGTGTTTGGGCAAGTTAACAACGGATCTTGTGTATAAATGGAAGAAAGAGAAAATAGAAAAGGAATTGCGGGAGACGATAGAGGATTTGAGAAGATGGATACAACAAGAAGCGGAGATCCTAAGGTCCACTAACGAGGTCGTGTATGGGACTCAACCATGCACCAGGGCTTATGATGTGTCAAGAGTAGAAGGTGTGTCTAGAGAAAGAGAAAGCTTCAATCCAGGAGGTTGGACGCATTTTACGGGGCAACCAGATGGCAGAGTTAAAAGTGGAACGGTTATACAGGTGAATAACTCTAACGGCTATAGATCAGAGTGTGTACAATGTGGTGGTCAACATTACCTAGACCAATGTGACAAGTTTAAGCAACTCACAATTTCAGAAAGGAAGAGAGTCATCGAAGAAAAGAAACTGTGCAGGAATTGCTTCAAAAGAAATCACATGGCCAAGGAATGTCGTAAAGAATCTTTCTGCAAGGTTACCGGATGTAAGCAGAGACACAACGAATTACTAAATGAAAACGCATCAATGAGGACGGGTCAGAGTTATTTTGCGGTAACTGAAATGTTCAATGACGAGTTACGGGCATCTCGAGGAATTGAGGACATGCCACTCGACAGGAGTAAGGCATATAATGAAGAGCAAGGAGCTCAGAGTCATTTAGATGGGCAAATATTCAATTCTGGAAGAACTAACGAATTAGTTAACGTAATGACAATCACACAAAATGTTCAAGGAAAAATGAATACAGGGGAAAAGCAAAATGAGGCTTGCCGGGCTGGTGAGATCATAAAATTATCCGACGATAAAATTGTAAAACCGAAGACAACGGAAGTGATGAGTAATTGGGAAAAAGACAAACCAGAATCAAAGGATTTAACGCCCGAGGCGGCGGTTAATGATATGCAGGTCGAAGAAGAGGAAGTTAATCGATTAAAAGAAGAACGTGATAATGTAAAAGGGGCAGAAGACTCCAAAGGGGAGAGGCAAAACAAGGAGACCAGTATGGTATATGGGAAATCATGGGAAACTGTACGTGATAATGATCAAGGGGCCAAAGAAGTTTTGGAAAAATTGAACGAATCATCGAACAGTTTCAAACAACAAGGATCACTGGAACTCGCTTGCACGCCTCTAAAGATGCACATGAAAGACAAGGGGTCGATTGGGGAATCGAAACACGAAGCAATCAAAGAACCACTTTGTAAAATGCTTATAAAAACATTAAGTGAAAACTGGTCACTAAATGAAATGCAACAGGGAAAAGGGTGGAATATTGAATTGGCGAAAAAGGGAGAAAGAATAATGGAGAGATTACACCTAAACAAACTGAACATGGACAGCTGCTTGGCCGAGTATAGCGATGGTGGATGGAGAATCCACAATGATCTTTCAAAAAAGGTGCGTGGCGCGGTGGCTTATATAATACAAAGATGGGTGTGTGAGGGTTATTGGAGATTGAGCCATAATGCAGAAAATGAAGGGGAGAAGGGATAAAATAGCGAGGGAAAGGCCGAAAATGAAAGGGAAAAGGGATAAAATGGCGAGGGAAGTGCAAGAAATGAAGGGGAAAAGGGATAAACTGACACGGGAATGTTTCTTCAAATTATGTTTGAGTATAAAAGAAGAAGGAGAAGCTGATGGGGATTTGAGATTGACACTAAGGTGTCAAAGGGGGGAGGATGGTGAATTATTAGTTGTTTCGCGTCTGTGTGCGCTTTTTTCTTTGTTTTGGTTGTGTGCGCACACAGACGCGTAAAATTGAGAGGGTGGAAATTTAATGTGATCTCGCGTCTGTGTGCGCTTTTCTTTCTTTGGTTTTTTGGCTGTGTGCGCACACAGACGCGAGCAAGAGATTTATCGATTTCGAATGGAAGTTTGTTGAAGGAGTTCTCGTCGATTTTGGTTGGAATTTATGGAAAGTAACAAAGTTACAAATTATGGATTTAAATATAACGGGGAATTGATGGATCTCGATGATTTAATGGCAAGGTTGAATAGAACCCGCAGCAAAATGGAAATAGAAACTATTTGGAAAGACGATGTTATCAGATCTAGCAAATCGCTTAAAGTTCTGGATAATGGATTCTCTCTAATCACATTATCTCGAGACGGACAATTAGTTCAATCTGTACCTGGTCAATTGAATATGGATCAAACAAATTTGTTGAAATGTGCTCAAGATCAAAATGGCCGAATCGATATTGTTTTGTGTTCAGAAAGGAATAATATGAGATCAAATTTATGTGTAGCTACACAAGGACAGGTTCCAAATAAAATGATTGAGAAGAGTTCAGCTACGAGATTGTTTAATATTACTAAAAGTACTGGAGGTGTTATGACTGCTATGATCCCTGATTATCGATCTCAAGTATGGCGTGCACAAATGGAAGCAGCTCGATGTCGATATGAACATGTATATAAAAATAAAATGATTATGTGTGATGATTATTATTCTGATTATTATGAATTCGCGAATGAACAATGGTGTTTGGTTACATGCGGCTGACTTTCTTGTATGTTTCGATGTTGCCGAGGTGTTCGTAACCAGCTTCACAGTAACGATTCTTCTCTATAATGCAAAATTCTCCCCCCTTGTCACTTGGTAAGTAAACGTACGGTTTCTTTTTAAGGGATTTTAATATTGCATTTTCGTCTTTCGTTAGGTTTGAGAGATATGGTTTTCTTCTTTCCTTCCCAACTATCTCCATGATTTTGTGACAGACCTTTAAGAGTGTTGAATGTAATTCTGCTTCAAAATTTGGTTGATAGAGTTTATCTGTGTTTATGTATACTGGGAGCTGGTTTTCGCTATTTTCATTTTCATGCGGTATTGTATTGTTCCATTTGATCTGGTACGCAATGCGACAAAGAGCTGTTTTGAAATTGAGGATGGCTGCTTCATCTATTTCTCTGTTTATACTGAACTTTGGTCCTAGTGAAAGTAATCCTTTTTCACCATTGGATAGACAATTTGTGAGGTCGGTTACTAATTCTTTGTTCACTGTAATGCTTTTGTTTCCGTCCAGTGTTTCATTGTTCGTAACAAGGCCTGCTTTGAGCTCCTTTTTTCTCAAAAGATGTTTGATTCTTTTGTCATATCGCAGGGAATAATGTGCTTCTGCTGTCATGAAGGATTGTCTTTGTACCTCGTAGATCAATTCTTTTGGGTGGTTATTCAAATACGTTTTCAAAATGCTTTCTTGATTCTCCGTACATACTTCTAATTAAGTTTGTTAAAATATACTCTTTGATGTTTTTATTTCTGACAATATATAAAGAAATTAAAAAAAATAGAATTAATTAAAAAGTAATAATTAGAATAATATAGAAAAAAATTTTTGAAATTATTTTGAAATTTTAAATGTAATAAAAAATTTTAAAAGTTTTTAGTAAAACAATTCATTATATTTACAACCAATGAGAATTAAGAGAAAGGAAATAAAAGAAATATTGAAAGGTATTTTGGGGAAGAACATTGCTAAATTCCAGGAGATTGACAAGGACTAGCTTATAGTCGAAAATTCTTTCATTAAATACATTATTTGCAGCAAAAGGCTTAAATTATCATTTTATTGTTTTAAATAATAAATGCTGCTACCAAGAAATCATCATTTAATAATAATAATAATAATAATAATAATAATAATAATAATAATAATAATAATAATAATAATAATAATAATAATAATAATAATAATAATAATAATAATAATAATAATAATAATAATAATAATAATAATAATAATTGTTTCGACCAGTGAGAGGGGGATTGCCTCTGACTGGCAGTTTGTCTGGCGTTTTCTGTGTCGCGTCTGTGTGCGCGGTGTGATTGGATTGAGTTTTGTTGGTGTGCGCACACAGACGCGAGAAGTAGGTTTAATTTCATTTTTTATGAATTTTTATAGAATTATTTGTAGAAGAATTAATTTGTAGAAAATAAGAGTTGTTTGTCTGAAGCAACGTTTTATGTTTTTTTCTGGAATTGTGAAATTATTTGAACTCGATTGAAATTTATTTGAAATCGATTGGAATTTATTTGAACTCGATTGGAATTTATTTGAACTCGATTGGAATTTTTTATGTTCAAGACTGAAATATTCGTATTCCACGTCAATAAATGTATGCTTTCAAGAAAGATAAGAAAGATGATGAGGGGGGTAAAAATATTTATCAATCTTTAGATAAGTCAACAGTACTTCAAGAGGCTCGGGTTTTTAACGAATCTCCATTAAATCCTAAAAAATGCATTGGAATCTTAACTAGAATTCTCTATATTATATCAAGAGGTGACAAATTAAGTCGAGTTGCAGCAACTGATGCTTTTTTTGCAATGACTGAACCTTTTCAAAACAAAGATCCAAATCTTCGTCGAATGGTGTATTTAGCCGTTAAAGAAATAACATCTATTGTCGATAATGTAATAATTGTTACAAGCAGCCTGCAACGAGATGTTATTGACAAGGACCAGGCTTTTCGAGCACCAGCATTACGTACATTGTGTAAAATCATGGACCCTGGTAAATCGTAGTTCTCCTTATGCATGTGCTGCTATTGCGTCAGCGTATCATCTAATGCAAACGGCTCATGAATTAAATAGAAAACGTTCAAATAAAGCTTGTGATATTGATGACAATAAAATTGTTCTGATGTGTCTTAAATTTAATGATGATGATAATAATAATAATAATAATAATAATAATAATAATAATAATAATAATAATAATAATAATAATAATAATAATAATAATAAAAATAATAATAATAATAAAAATAATAATTAAAATAATAATGATAATGCATGTCATTTTGCAACACCGGTCAGCGTAAGATTTTCTTGTGAGGTCATGCTAATTGCTGATGCTTCGGTCCGGTCTTTCGCCTTAATGAATATGTTGAATTTGTTTTTGTCTAATGTAAGTGTATTGTAATTCCGAATGTTTTGTTAATTCGTCTAATGGCTGACCTAAACTTGTAGAAGAAAGTTTTGAGTCCACCTATGTCCCCTTTAATATCTGCGTTAACCCACTTTAGGGTATGGTCAATACCTACTGTTGTATAAAATCTAATCTTGGCGGCTTCTACCATTTGTTTTATTATGAATTCTTTCATATTTATGTCTCGGGATAAATTGTGTTATACTGAGTATCATGTACTTGTCAATGCCCGATACTATGCCCAAGCCCCTTCATTTGCAATGGACATATAGAAAATTATTGTTTAGGTTTTGGTGTATATCTTCAATCGGCTCCTTAATTATTATCCGAATTTTCTCGTCAAATCCTAGCTGTTTGGGTATGTTTTGTACCACTTGATTTATATTCCTATCCAGTACCGTGTGATTAAGTGTGCCGTTTCTAAACGGAAAGGCTTATCTAGAGAGTATGAATGTTTTATATGCCTGAATATTTTATGTAGGGTGTAAGTTTGATTTCATTATCCTTGATGTGCCTTCTAGTGCTTTTCCAATGTCTCATGTATGTTGTGCTTGCCTTTCCGTCCAATGTCGACTTCTAGATGTTTGTATATGTTGTCCTGGTCATTAATCGGGATCTTTTCCCTATATATTTTGAGAGATTCCTATTTGTGGTTTCATTTACACTGGCAGTATCCGCATTTAGAGGATATCAATCTTAGTTTATTTTGTTTTTGATGTGTTCACTGTGTGGTTAAATTCAACACGCCGTCCAAAGACTCTCTCCGAATTATTGCCCGAAAATCCTTCTGTAAATTATTCCTCGCAAATTACTTCTTAAAATCCAAAAGAAACACAATTCAGCGACAAAATGTTTATTAACAATTAAATATTACAACAACAAATGTGAATCAATATAATATCAATTTCCATCATTTAAATTTTAGAAAGAACCCGATCGTATGAGTCCCCGCGATGGCAACCATTAAAACAAACATTAGAATAATAACATCATATATATTTTAACATTTTAATTCCAATTTTCTCATAATACTCCATTGCACTCTACAACACAAAATACTAAGCCCCTCAACATTCGAATTATAATCAGTTTATAAAACATTTAATTATATTGAATTATAATTATATTTAATTATTTAATTATAAAACATTTAATTTAACAACAAACTTAAACCACCCTTTAACTCACACACTGAGTCTTATTCTGAATGTTGTGTTTCACCTGTATACGATGCGTCGCATTTTGTGCAAGTGATTTGATATACAATGCCTATTGAAAAGCAAAAACATTTGGTAGAGGAGTGACATAGACAATCTTGATGAAATATGTCTGATGTTGAAGATTTTTGAGATTTCGGAAGTTGTGATTTCAAAGAAAGGTTGTAAATAATAATTGAAATGCACTCGACTGTCAATGGCAATATTTTTATGGCCTTGAACTGTTGATAGAATTTACTCATTTTCACAATAATTGTAATTTTATATTATGAAATAAATCAATTTAATATTTCCTCACTGATTTGTCGTAAACCGTTTTCTTCATGATGGTTCGACAAACAGATGATGACCTTGATTGACAGCCAATTCCAGAAATGACAGCTCACCCTAATCAATATCAAAACAAATTCAAATAATTATTTGACCTTACGATTCTGAGCTGCTCATTGATAACATGAGCAGAATTGAATCTCTTGAACCCACTCAAGTGCCCGTGAGTGATGCAGAAATAAAGGATGCACTGAAATTATTTATTTATTGATTTATTCAAATAATCAGCCCACTTCTTTCATTAAATTTGCATTTTTGTCCATTTTTGCTGTCAGCAATTCTATTGCATTATTGATTTTCTATTGGTGAGAATAATAATTATATCAATCAATAAATCAATCAAACTTTATCATCAATTAGTTTGTCAAGGATTAATTGAATGATTTTATTTGCCTTGCTCTCGATTGCACTTTCCAGTAGAAACGATCCAGTCTAAATATTAATTACTAACCAATCAAACCAGAATAAATTTACATAAACATGTTTCCTTATAAACCCGCTAGATATGAACAAATTATTAAATGCGATTAGATCATCCCGTTCAATTACAGCGAAAAACTAATCTAAATGATTAAATTTACACATTGAAACAAATGCACCTTTTTGACCGCTTCATTTGTTAATAATTCCAAGCAATTTTTGTTTTGATGAAATTTTGCCAAATCTATCGGAGTGTCCCCATACTAAATAAATAACCCAATCAAATATCCGAACCCTCGAAATATTTATACAAAATTTAAACAATATCACTTGCGATATCACTAATTATATTTGATAAATGTTTCCTAGACAAATCTATAAATAAATAAATTCCCAATAATTTCCCATCGATTGTCAGAAAGTGTAAATTGGACCCAATATCGACTAATTTCATAATTGCCAGTGCAATATCTATGACAGATGTCAAGCCTGTCAATGAATGAGTACCAAAGAGTAAATAATTTATCTATCACTTATTCTATATTACAGGAAGCAGGTGACTAGAATATTCTATGAAAATCGCGAAATCCATCATGCTGCAAAGACTCTAGTTCAAGCTAACTAAAAATAAAAAAATTTGGAATTAAGTTATCAAAAACCAAAATAGAATAATCTAAAAAATTTAAAGAAATAGGAATTAGTAAATGAATTTACTAAAGTAGCATAGAATATTCTAGAAAATGTCCATATCCATCATGGTGGCTAAATTAAATAAATATAAATAAAAAAACACATACTCGCACACCAAAATCAAACTATATTTACCGACGCATTTCAGTCACAATATAACAAAAATTCAATAAAAGTTGAAGAAATTTTTGAACTTGATTTGATCGGAAGTTTGAACAATAATTGTACTGAACTAAGAAATTTAGCAAAGTTTACACATAATTGTGTCCTACGAGGAGTGGTAGTTATTAACTTAATTCTACCGTACGAATGGAAGATGCGATAATTTTTATGCGGAAAAACTTAATATAAGCGATTTAAAGGAATTTAGTTGGTTTGATATAGTGACTTGCTCTCCTTCATCACAATACAGTCACTCAACCAAATCGTAGAATCCACTCATTACTTCGTTATTTGCGTGTTGACTCATGTTAACATACTCCAGGTCTAGCAGAAATCTAGCGGCATAGAACCAAATCAGAAACTTCCTCACCCGTTCTTGTTGATTAATCACGCTTTATATTCTCTGCTCACTAACATATCATGTAGAGCATCTTCAAGTTCCATCAAACGTTGAGTCATAATAACTCGAGTTTCAAAACGCGTATCAGCTAGCTGATGTAATTGTTTATTAGGGGTATATTTCTTTAGCTTAGCTTGTGAACCATAATGACCTTTTATAAACTTTATCACAATTACCACGTCTGTAAAAATTAAAGAAATCCAATTCAATTTGCCCCAACCTTCAATTATATGGTCAAGGCAGTGAGAAGAACATGAACTGCTTTTGAAATCGTTCGAAATTAATAGAATGATTGTTGTCATTGAGCAAGTAACACGGTTTAGGACGATTATTGTGCCATAACCGGATAGGAGGCGCCATTTTTGACATCGTTGTCTTTATTCGATTTGTCAAGATCTTTGAAATTAAAAATAAGTTTCTTTTGGTTTATATGATTTCCGAATAATACAATTTGTAGCCATAAGAGATTTGGAAGACATTGTAAAATTTGAAGAATTTGAGAAACTGAAATCCCTATGCGAACTGGAAGAACCGAGAGAATTTAATATTCAGCAAAACTCATAAATTCAAAAAATCTTCAACTATCACAAATTCTAAATTACCAGACATGAATATTTAAACAATATTTTTTTAAAGTAAATTATTTTTTTTCAAAATCTATTAAAAATTCTTTTTGCATCACAAATATAAATTTTTGAACATGATATACAACTATCATAAATTTTTCAGGTTCCATTGTTATCACCACAACAAATGGAAACCAGGCGATGCAAACCGGTCAAAACCTCCAAAACATGGACTACAAACAATCTTTGGAAATTTGAGTGTAATTATATTCCATGCTGCTTTACAGTTAGCTGCACCATTCGTGATAACTTGAAGAATGAATTCTGGTCCAATTCTTTCTATTAATGTTATTATTGCTTGGGAGATGTAAGGAAATAGATTATCGCACAAAAATACAGATCCCCGCTTAAAATTTAACCTTATGACCTAGAATGAAGCTTCCAAACATGACAAGAAGGGGGCGGGGGGTCTCTGCCAAAATCATAATAATAATCGCGAATAATAACTACTTCAGGTAGTTCAACAAGCGTGAGAATAATTGTCCAACTTTTGCACCAATGGAATAATTCTCCTGCTACCTGAACGACCCTTAGCAAAAAGTACATCATCCCACCATTAAAATAAAACATCTAAATTAATGAATGGTGCGAGACGCCGAATCTGAATCAATGGTGATATGACGAAACCAATGCACGACGTAAAACTAAAATACAAAACACTCTGAACGTGATTATGCGTCATGTCACGGGGTGGAATCTCGGGGCAACCTAATCTACCCTCACTATCTATGTAGATATGATAAAAGGGTATCAATTATCGATCCAACACACAACCAGCACCTCAGCGAATAGAAAGTCCATTGTGCGTCGGGAAGGCAAAAATACCAGCATTAGAGACTATCAGTGCAGTAACCATTCGCTTAGACAGGCACCACGCACAACTACACAAAGAAGTGATTAGGTAGGTGCACCACACATCCAGTTCAAAATAAGGGATAAACTGCCAATCGACTTGTCATAATTTCAAATTTAACAGAAAGCAAATGTCACAAAAAATAAGGATTTTAATTGAGCCAGGTCTAAACACTCCAATCATATCGTTATATTAAATCAATGGGCTACGCCGATGTAAGCGAAGCCACAAATTTATATCTATTCCACGTCTATATAAGGAACCGCAATCAGCATGCCAGTTTATATAAGTATTGAGGAGACTCGGATATAAAATCAATCGGTCAGTTCGAATTTGGAATGTCCAGAGGGTGAAGGACAGCGTTATCATTATGAAGGGCGATCCAATGAAATTATTGATTGGTGAAAATAAGGAAGGTCCACTCTACCCAGTGGCTGCAAATGAGATTCACAATCAAAGTCTAGGCGGTCAATGAGAACCTACTTCGATCATTTGCTTCTATTAATTCGACATTTTAGAGGGTTAAAGGTTATAATATATCCACCGAACCTCAATCGATGAGAACATAATTGACAATGAATCACAGTCATATTAATGTGATCACACAAAACCTTTTTATTATTGGTTAATGTAATGCGCCAAAAATCAAAGTTGCAAAGATCCCCGACATTTAATAAGAGCCAAATTTTAAATGTTAAAATAAAATGGTTAAGATTTTAAAGATATATTTTATGCTTTCACTTTCATATATCGAAAAAGAAATGGAAAGATGAAGATTTCTGTTAACAATTTGAGGGAATTATGTAGTTTTTATACGCGCAAATTTTTATAATGGAATTCACAAATTTATGCACGATTATATTTGATATAATGTGTAAATAATTATTTTTACTTTTGTTTTGCAATCGGTTCGGCATTTCCGCTGCAGCAATAATTTCAATATTTCTGAATGCCCATTGCCGATTGCATGATGAATTGCTCTCCATCCCTGCAATTTATCAATTAATTATTTATTTGCAATGATTATTTACCGCATTGTCCTCAGATTCCATATCGCATTTGCGATCAAGCAATAATTTCAATATTTCTGAATGCCCCTTCCAGCTAGCATAATGAATTGCTCTCCTTCCCTGCAATTTATCAATTAATTATTTATTTGCAATGATCATTTACCCATTCGTCCTCAGATTCCATATCGCATTTGCTGTCAAGCAATAACCTGGCAATATCAACAAATCCATCACGGCAAGCAATGTGAATGGGCAACTGGCACTGAAATCAGAAATATTAACCCAATAAATTCACATTGTCAATCAATCTCACATCATAATCATCAACAATTTTATCTATAAATTCTTCCATCAAATTATCCCTGACGCCCTCCACATTTCCACTCATCAAGTGCTCCTTGAAACATTCAAATTTACTACAATACAAATTATCCGACAGCCATCAAATTAACAAATCCTCACCTCATCTCGATATTTTATCCCTTTTATTGGCTAATAATAACAAATATTAATATTATTAACTTAGAAAAATTAATTATAATAACAATCTAAATTCATCAAAACAAAATAGTTAATAACAAATTAATTTAATTAATAATTCAAAAATATTAAATATGAATTATTAGGAATTAATCAAACCTAATTAATAAAAATAATAATTTAATTAACAATTTATGTAACAATAATTCTTACTTCCTAAAACAACTGAAATAATTATAAACTAAATAAATTCTCAAAATCAAACTGTAATTTGATGTGACAAAACAAATA